>SJYV01042172.1:81858-122172 GCA_006410875.1 Neotragus pygmaeus
GGCTTTTTAGCTACTCTTCACTTTCTGCCATAAGGGTGGTGTCATCTGCATATCTGAGGTTATTGATATTTCTCCTGGCAATCTTGATTCCAGCTTGTGTTTCTTCCAGTCCAGTGTTTCTCATGACGTAGTCTGCATATAAGTTAAATAAGCAGGGTGACAATATACAGCCTTGACGCACTCCTTTTCCTATTTGGAACCAGTCTGTTGTTCCATGTCCAGTTCTAACTGTTGCTTCCTGGCCTGCATACAGGTTTCTCAAGAGCAGAGGCAGCCCTTTAGTGAAGAGAAAGGGTTGACTGAGCAGAGGCACATAGAGAACAGATGGGTCATATAGCAGCCCTTAAAAGACTTCTGCTGCTGCTGCTGCTGCTGAATCGCTTCAGTCGTGTCTGAATCTGTGCGACCCCATAGACGGCAGCCTACCAGGCTCCCCCATCCCTGGGATTCTCCAGGCAAGAACACTGGAGTGGGTTGCCCTTTCCTTCTCTAATGCATGAAAGTGAAAAGTGAAAGTCAAGTTGCTCAGTCGTGTCCGACTCTTAGCGACCCCGTGGACTGCAGCCCACCAGGCTTCTCTGTTCATGGGATTTCCCAGGCAAGTTAATATCCTGTCTATCTCCATGAAGGCAGGTGGATTGCATGCTGCCTGTGAATTTTAAGGGACCTGAATGAGTCAGTCTCACTTTTGGGTGGGCTTGAGTGGGTATCCGATCCTTGTCATGAGAAGATAAATGATAAGAACCAAACAGATGAACAAACGGAGCCTCTGAGCGCTCCAGAGAGTTGGCGAGCTCCCTCTTCTGCTTTTTGCTGCCTTGTACAGTTCCTTATCTGGCAAGTATGGTTGTTACAGTGGTGATTCTCTTATCTCAGAGGCTACCTGGGAGTCTGTTGAGATAGGTTGGGGAAGGAGGAGGGCCCCGTCAGGGCAGACATGGTGCTAATCCAGCCTTTCCTCTTGCTGACTTCTGCTTTCCCTCCATGTTCCATGTCACTGCTCTCCAGGCTCAACTCAGAGTCAGGAAAGTATTTTCCTCCTTGAGCTGGTCTGTGGCTCTCAGTGGCCTCACGGTCTGTATTTTTCTGGATCCCAGGAGGTCTGGTTGGACTTGACTCCCACTCAATGACATCATCTATCTCGGAAGTCTGACCTTCTGATACTGCCTGTGGCCTAAAGTAGGTATTCTGGGACCTGAATGTAAAGAAAACTCTGGGCCAGTGTTCCTGAGGCTGAAGTTAGAACTCACCATGGGCATCTTGGGGGCTGGAGTGTTGAGGGTGTCTGAGTACCACTTCAGTGGCACTTGCCTGACACATGGGCCAGAATATTGAGCATTCCCACAGGGGTTGGCTGGAACTGTACCTCCAAAATTTAAGGGCATCAAAGGGCTGCTTGTTAATATCCACATCCCTGAGTCTTTTTTTCTGACTCACGATGTCCAGGATGCAGCTTGGGAAGCTCTAGTTTTAACCAGTATCTGATGGTTCTTATCATCAGCCAGGAAGATGGGTAGATGGCCATGTTGTTGTCAGTCTGTGAGTTCCTGAAATGTCCTGCCACAACCAAACACTATGCACAAAAACATCTGTAGTCTAATCCCCTACCCTCATTAACAGACACTGCTCTGGGTGAATTGTGTGCCCGAAATATTCATGTATTGAAGTCTTACCCCCCAGAACCTCACAATGTGACCTTATTTGGAAATAGGATTGTTATAGATGTAATTAGTTAAGATGAGGTCATCTTACAGTAGGGTGGCCCTTCATCCAGTAAAGCTAGTACCCTGATTAAAAGGGGGAAATCTGGACAGAAATAGACACGTCCAGAGGGGAGATGGTGTGAACACACAGAAGGAGAATACCAGTGAATTATGCTGTCAAGGAGCATCCGGGCTACAAGAGGCTGGAAGAGGCAGGGAAAGATTCTCCTCTTACAGATTTCTGAGGAAGCGTGGGCTTGCCAACGCCTTGATTTCAGACTTCCAGCCTCCAAAATTGTGAAATGATTCCACTGTTCTTAGCCCCTTAGTTTATGGCACTCCGTTATGGCAGCCCTAGGAAATTTAATACAGATGCTTTCAATTTTTTCATTTTTAATACAAGCTACTGTCAACTTCATTTCTCTGTGTTTCTCAGTCTGCTCTTTGGGTGTGAAACGAAGATTCCATAAGGCCAGGGTGGAGCCTCTGGGAGTGCTCTTATGATGAGGGTGAGTGTTTAGAAAGCAAGAAGTCTTCATTCCTGTGAGGAATGTGACAGAGCCCCATGAAGAAGAGAGAAGTGAAAAGCCTTAGTGTAGAACATTTACTCCTTCTTATGAATCTGACCAGACATTTTCAGCAGCCAAGCATCCGTCAACAAATGCTGAGTCTCGACATTGGCCGTGGGTGATTGTAGGAAGGAGAAGGCACTTTATGTCTGTGTCCAGTTAAATTCATAGTACCGAGATTAACAGCAGGGCTCTGGAGCCAGATTGCTGGAATTTGGATCCTACTGGCTGTGTGGTTTTGGGTAGGTCTAGGGTCCTCAACATTTTATGCATGGGAATCACCTGCTGGGCTTATTGAAGTTCATTGCTGGTCCCACCCCCAGAGTTTCTGATTAAGTAGGTCTGGAGTGGGGCCTGAGAATGGTCATTTCTAACAAATTCCCAGGTGATGTGAATGCAGCTGGTCCAGAGACAACACTCTGAGAAGTGCTGACCTAGTTTCTCTAAGTCTCTGTTTTCTCATCAAGTAAAATAGAGTCCATGATATTCTTAAATGACAGAATTTTTGTGAGGATTGGGGTGATGGATGTAAAGCACTTAGCACATGGCTATGTATAGAGCTAGGTAAATTTCAGTGATCATTTGCTGTTATCATAATGAATTGAAGCCCTCTTCTATGCTTGCTTGTGAAGTCACCTCAAGATTAAGAAGAAAATATATATTAGAAGGAAAAATATGAGGATGTTTCAGCCAGGAAGCATGCAAAGGTAATTTTAGATGGAGTGCAGCGAAATGTCACCTCTTCTTGGGGTTATCAGGGAGGTACCTTTTCCTCTTGAAACTAAGGGATGCCTGTTGCCAGTCTGAGGTTGCATCTTCTAGCGGTGCCAGCATCGGGACCTAGATGAGGCCTTTGGTGCTTGCACCCAAGTTGCTCAGTCATGGCCAGCTATGTGCAACCCCCTGGACTGTAGCCCACCAGACTCCTCGGTCCATGGGGTTCTCCAGGCAAGGATTCTGGAGTGGTTGAGGCCTTTGGTAGAGGTAGGGTTAGAAGGAGGGAGGAGGGTTTGGGTTCCACCCTCTGGCTCATGAAGCAGCAAGCACTGACTGCCATACTCAGGAGTTTGGGAGCATCGCCCTGCCCAGGCCTGCAGCTGGCAGCCTCGGTTCCTCCATGCAGGGCCCTGCCCATCCATTCAGAAAACATTCCGTGTTCTGCTCCCTTTCCCACACTCCCAGCTGAAGACAATGATTGTCTTGGTGTTGGAGCATCAAGTGTTGGGGCCTTTCAGAAGCACCGTGTATGTTTGTCTTGTGTCTCCTCCAGTCTGGGCTGAGCACAGAGGAATGGACTGTGAGTGGGCTAGCCTTCCTAACTCAATATGACATCCTGGCACAGAGTCTTCTCATTAGCTCGAGTCTTGGGATTTCAGCTTCAGAAGCAAGACAGTTTATATTGATAAACAGTGCTTTGTCTCTGGGATTCTGGCCTCATCAGAAGGCTGGGACTCTGGTTGGGAGCTGCTGGCCTGTTGCTAAGGTGTTTGGAGCTGATCCAAGTTCACATTTTTCAGGATGGTGGAGAATAGTTAATGATTACAAAGCTCTGAAAATGTATATGCTGGCTTCTTTCCAACACTACTTAAAAACAATTACCTAGAGGAGGCTATTTCTGTTTTTTTTTTTTTTGCTTTTGTGGTAGTTGAACTTGGAGGGTAAAACTGGAGTTCCTTTTTTCATGTGTGAATTGGTGAAATTTAACATGGTGAATTACTTCTTGAGCACTTACTACGTGCAAAGGAAAAACATGAGGGAGAAAGAAGGGCAAGTAAGACTTTTCCAGGTTCTTGGGGAGGGATGTACCTGGTTGAGGAAGTTATGATGTGAATGTACAGGGAAAGGCAGCTGACATCGGAGAGAGAAGATATAAAGACTTCTTGTTTGCTGTTTCCATGTTTTAAAGTTTTTCTTTGCCCCAAACACGAATCTTTTCCCTTAACAACTCCCTGTCTTCCCTGCTATAGGACCACTTGAACATCTTGGAAAATATTTCACGACAGCTCCTAGTAGTGTCTCTTTGAAGCAAATTGTCTCTGAGTTACACACCCTCCGTGTGGCTCAGCTGGTAAATAATCCGCTTGCAATGCAGGAGACCTGGGTTTGATCCCTGGGTTGGGAAGATCGAAGGGAAAGGCTACCTACTCCAGTATTCTGGCCTGGAGAATTCCATGGATTGTATAGTCCATGGGGTCACAAAGAGTCAGACACAACTGAGCGACTTTCACTTTCACTTACTCACCCTCCTCACCCTCACCCCACTCCCCCAAATTCTAGTTTGGCTGCATGAATAGATTCACCATGTAAGTTGATAGGAAAACTCTTTTTTTTTTTTTTGCCTGCTTAAGCGTGGTCTTTTCCTCTCCATTACTTCCTCTTGAATGGGTTTTAGTTGCATATTTACTTACTGTCTCTCCCATTAGAATGTATAATTCCTGTGGGCAGAGTCTTTCTCAGATGAGTCTATCTTGGCAGCCAAATTGAAAAGACCAAGATGAAATTATGGGGGCAATTATCTAGCACCTTATTCACTAAATATAAATTTACTAATACTTATGTATATACTCTGAAGCTAAATATTATTTAGTACAAATAAGAGCAGGCCTGTTTTATAGTTCTGCACTGTGGGAAGTCAACTCATAACTTACCAATGTCTCCCCGATTTTATGAGATAACCCTGGCTAGAAATGCCTTTTTAAAAATAGGCTTAACAAAGCTAAACATAACCTTTACCATACAATCCAGCAATTGGGCTCCTAGGTATCTATCCAAATGAACTAAAAACTTTTGTCCACACAGAAACCTGCAAACAAATGTTTATAGCAGCTCTGTGCATTCCTGCCAAAACTCAGAAGCAATCAAGATATCCTTCAATGGGTGAATACATAAATAAACTTTGATACATCCATACAATGCAATGTCATTCAGGGTTAAAAAGAAACCCACTATCAAGCTTCAAAAGACATGGAGGAAACTTAAATGCAAAATGCTAAGTGAAAGAAACTAGTCTGAAAAAGTTACACACTATATGATTTCAACTATATGTCATTCTGGAAAAGGCAAAACTGTAGAGGCAGTAAAAAGATCAGTGGCTGCCTGAAGTTAGGAGAAAGGGAGGAGGAATTTTAGGGTGAATCACAGGGCATTTTTAGGGCAGTGAAACTATTCTGTATGATACTGTGATAGTAGATACATAACAGTATGCATTTGTCCAAACTCATAGACCCATACAACATAGACAGTGAATCCAATTATAATCTGTGGGCTTAAATGAATAATCATGCATCAATATTGTATAATGAACTATAGCACTTGTACTGCACCAACACAAGATGCTAATGACAGGGAAAAGCATGTATGCAGTGGGGTAGGAGGAGGGAAGACATGGGAACTTTGTACTTCCTGTTAAATTTTTCTGTAAACTAAAACTGCTCCAGGGTATAAAGCCTGTTAATGAAAAAACTCAGCTTAATCAAATTAATCAAATAATTTATTCCGTTACTCATCTGTTATTTTCAACAAACATTTATTAAGCACCTAGTCTGTTTCAGTCACGTTGGTCATCCCTCTGTGACATGTGTGAGATCATCTAGTGACACTTATTCACAAACAGTTCCAATGACACTGTTAACAGAAACGCAGTTCTCTAAAATGTTAAAATGGATAACGGCAAGAATTATGGCAAGAATCAATGAAACCCCCGAAAGTGTTTCCCAACTTTTGAAGGTGCAATCGAAGGCTACGAGTCCTTTCTAGAATCCACACCCCCAAAGGATAATAATATTTAGAACTCAGGGATGTTTGCATGTGAGAATGTAACTGCAGAAAACCTCTGCTGATGTGGCTCAGATGGTAAAAAAATCTGCCTGTAATGCAGGAAACTAAGGTTTGATCCCTGTGTCAGGAAGATCCTCTGTCAACCCATTCTTGCCTGGGAAATCCCATGGACAGTGGAGCCTGGCAGGCTACAGTCCGTAGTGTCACATGACCGAACTTCTAACACTCACTCAATAATGATATTCAAGAAGAAAATTATGGAGAATTCAAGCTTAAGCAATAATAGTTTCATTCATTTTTCTAAATAAAGGTCAAACAACTTGAGTACCCCCCTTCCACTCCTCAGGTAAAGGAGAAACCCAACATCAGTCACTAGTGGCTCCCCTATCCTGTCCACTGGATGGTACAAGACCCCCGGTTCTGGGAAAACGTTATCGACTCATGCTGGTGCTACTGCTGCATCGTCACTTCCTTTGCTTCCCAGTGTGAATGTCTAGTGCTATGGTCTTCTGCCATTTGCCCAAGACTGCTTCTTGGAAGGGACTTCCAGCTGATCTGACTGTATTCTCCCTTGCAGATCTTAAGCCTTTCACTGACCATAGGCACCCTCTTCACAGCTTAAGGCTGCCGTGCTTTGTGTCCAGTCCCCAGAGACATCTGGCAGTCACCTTCTGTCCAAGGACAGGCCTCTCTGGGACACTGTGTGGGAGCAGGGTGTATATCCTTGCGTCTCAGATACTCCCCCACTTCTCTGTCCACTACGCTCTCCTCTCCAGGAACTTTCCTTGTTTTTCCTTCATGAGTCTGCTACCGTATTGTTTCAGCCTGGTCTATATCTCAACAGAAAACAAAGATCCCTGAACTCTCCCTCAGAGAATCTCCTAAAGGGAGACAGAGGACAGCAATAGAGGAAAAGTGCTTTTCTTTTTTTCCTGGAGCACCTCCAAAATATTATACATTTCCAAATGGGGCTATCCTACAATTGCTACCAGTAATGAATTTAGCTATCTTTATCTTCAAAACAAAATCACTTTTCATGAACTAAAAATCAGCCCCTGTCAGACCTCAGGATCCTGGCCCTGGGCCTTCAGAAGATGCCTCATCACAACACACATCCATTGACAGCAGAGTCTCATCGACCTGGAGATAAATCCAAAGTCAGCAAAAAATGTTAAAAGCTGACATGAGCAAAATTCCCTATGACTCTCTGCATGAGGAAACTAACCCTTCACAGAATTTCACTTAGTCCGTCACAGAGACCATGTTTCCTAGTATTTGGATGTATCATTGGAAGGGTACCAGATGAATTGGTTGGTTTGCATTTAGAGGTCATTGCGCATGAAAAATACCTACCTTTAAGCACAGCAATCGCCCTTGATGTCATTTGATGCCCTCTCAAAGAGAGCTCTGAGGGAACTCAGTCTCTGAGGGACAGCTGACCTCCCGCCTCTATGCATTCAGGGGCATGTGCTCAAGGGATACAATGACTGATGGGGTCAAAGGCACCATTTTTATTGCTCTCTCTCCTCTCTTTGTCCTTTTCCCTCTGTCTCCACCTCCACTCTCCCGAGTGGGCTTGGCTGCCTTTGGGTATGAAGGGACGCCACTATGCCATAAGCTCCTGCCTGCTCTGTGCCAGGCCTGGAGCGGGGCAGGCAAGCCGGCCCTGCCAGCCAGCTTCCTGGCCTTTCTGAGCCTCCCGGTGGCAGTCTGGGTAGGCTGCCATCTTGGATTGTCTTAGGTGGCTCTTGCTGGTGTTTTTTCATTCCTGAACTTGACTACATACTCGTTCTTCAGTCTAGGATGGATTTGGGGATCTGCTGTGCCTTTGGGTAACCTGACTTTGGCCCAGCCTCCATTTGGAGGTCATGGCGTTTCAGGGCTGGTGACAGTAGCTGGGAGGGCCTTGCTCTGCAGTGAGGTAATAGGAGATCTGTTTGTCCCAGTTTCCTGGGCCCATTCTCACCAACATTTTTAGAGACAGGAGCTCTTCCATGTATTTCCCACAAGTTTCTGCCTCAGCGTGAGCCCTTCTTTGCTGAGTACAATTTCTGAGGTACTTAGTGGTTAGATGCTCTTTGCTTCCGTGTTTGTTTGCTTCTGTGTTTGTTATGCAACATGTGGAATCTTAGTTCCCTGACCAGGGATCAAACCCATGCCTCCTGCAGTGAAAGCAGGGACCCTTGAACACTGGACTGCTAGGGCAGTCCCTAAATACTCGTTGCTTCTTGTAAGCTAGGAACAGTGAGGGAAAAAAAGCTTTGCCTCAAGACAGACAGAATCTTGGCTCTGCCTCTGATGTGTGGCCAGGAAAAAATTCATTACTCTGTCTGAACATCCCTTAAGACCCTGCTGTAAAACCTACCTTGCAGTTATGAAATTGTGTTACCTTCCTTGGAGGTTATTGTGAGGAGTAGAGTTGCACAGAAGTACACATAGATGGTTAACAACTGTTAGCTCCGCTTGTTTCGGTTTCTTTTGACCATGCCATGCGGCATGTGGTATCTTCTCCACCCACAGATCACACTAGTGCCCCCTGCATTGGCAGTGTGTAGTCTTAACCACGGGACCACTAGGGAAGTCAGCAACCGTGAGCTCTTACTAACACTTATCACTTTCTCAGATGGACTCAGTGCACTGTGGGACGGCTGAAGCACTTTCTTCTCTTTCTTTGTATAGCTAAATCTGTTTTGCTTTAGACTGAGGTAAAGTACGCACCTGGGCTTAGGTCCCTACTCTGCCACTCACTTGATGTGAGACTTGGGTGGGCCTTTTGTCTCTCTCAGCTGCAGTTTTCTTACTTCTAAAGTGAGGGTAATAATATCTGTGCTCTGCTAAGTCACTTCAGTTGTGTCCGACTCTGTGACACTGTGGAATGCCAGGCTCCTCTGTCCCTGTGATTCTCCAGGCAAGAATACTGGAGTCAGTTCCATGCCCTCCTCCAGGGGATCATCCCTTCCCAAGGACTGAATTCCTGTCTCTTACATCTCATGTGGTGGCAGGTGTGTTCTTACCCCTAGCGCCACCTGGCAAGCTCAATGATATCCACTCCTTATAATTATTTGGAGCGTCAGAAGGGAAGTAGGTTAAATGGCCAACACAGTGCTTGGGTCAAATCTTCTTCCTTGATATTGAGTACACACTTCCATCCTTTTAAATCATAGGTTCTTTGTGGGCAGGGACACATTTGAGTGACTCCCAGCCCAGTGCTGGCACAAAGAAGGGCCTCAACAGCCAGCAATGGAAAAAACAAACAAGTCTTGGTTCTCGGGAGACTTGGTTTGAAGTCTGTAACATCAAGGTCCCATAGCAATTGAAAAGATAAACAACCCCAGAATACATTCCTACACATTAAATAGGGCAACATTCAAATGGATCATGATAGAAAAAACAAAAATTTCAACTATGTTCTATAAAGGAAGGCTCATAAGACATGGTTCATGTAAGGAAAACACTCTGGAAAGTTGTGCCAGGGATTTCAAACTGAAGTCAAATACATTCATCATAAAAATATTACATTGTGTGTGTGCTCAGTCATGTCCGACTCTTTGCAACCCCAGGGACTGTAGCCTGCCAGGCTTCTCTCCATGGGGTTTTTCAGGCAAGAATATTGGAGTGGGTTGCCATTTCCTCCTCTGGGAGTTGGGAAGCAATGCAGGGATCTAACCTTTGTCTCCTATGTCTCCAGCATTGTAGGCAGAGTCTTTTACCACTAAGCATTGGGGAAACCCTAAAATATATGTGTGTGTGTGTGTGTGTGTGCATGTGTGCTAAGTCACTTCAGTCATGTCTGACTCTTTTTGACCCTATGGACTGTAGCCCGCCAGGCTCCTTTGTCCATGGGGATTCTCCAGGCAAGAATATTGAAGTGGGTTGCCACGTCCACCACTAGGGGATCTTCCCAATTAAACCCACGTCTCCTGCAGCTCCTGCATTGCAGGTGGATTCTTTACTGCTGAGCCACCAGGGAAGCCCAAAATATTATATATGGTCTGCTGAAAGACATTTTTGAACCAAAGACAGTGTCTTAAATAAAAACACTGTGATCACAGCACCCCTGTAAATGTTATTCAGGGACTCAGTTTCCCTTTTTCCTAAGGCTGGATTAGTCCATGAGGCCTCATGCACTTTGACAAGATGTCTGTCTATCTTATCCTTAAAGATAGGGAAAAGACACTAGTATTTTAAGCGAGAGCAGGCCATAATCTGATTCATGCTTTTTTACAGCCCAGACTTTTTCTCATTTTACTCCTGCCACCATCTGTTCTTCATTCTACCTAACAAAGCTTTATCTCCGCTTGGTTTTTCTTTCTACAGGGTCCCCTCTTGCTCTGGCCTGCATCAATTGCTTCCTTCTCTGAGCTCACTGGGTTTTCTGAGATCTTCATTGCACTCTGCCCTGGGACACGCATACTATAATTACCTAGTGAATCAATTCATTCAGCAAGCATGTATTGGTCAGCTGCTGGGTGTTAAGTGCTAGAAACAAGGAGACAGTAGGACAGACCACTGCTCCCCAATAGCCTGCAGTCTGGAGGGCGGGGGCAGCTACGTAGACAAATCCCTGGAGACTGGGGTAAGCCCTTGATAAGCACTGCAGTGTTTCATGGGATCCAAGATAAGGGGTTCCTATCTATGGTGGCAGGGGGACCGGGCAGGGTGGGGTGAGCTAGGGGATACTTCCCCGTGAGAGGAGGTTGGACTGGGAATGAGGGTAGTGGGATGGGGTGCAGAGGGGTAATCAAAGGATGGGGCAGAAATCGGATGGTGAGGACTTGCAAGGAACATGTAACGGAAGGCTGAGAAGAACAGCTAGGATAACAGGAAGGAAACATGATGGGAAACAAACAACACGGCGCCCAGGATGCCTGTCCTCTGTGGGTGATAGCGGGGTGGGACGCTTGTTGTTGAGCTCTTGACTGCTCCTATATGGGCTTCATTGATTTCTTCACTGAAATGCCACACTGCAGGGAGCAGAATTGACAGGTCTCTGCCTTCAGAGCCTGCAGAAGCCTAGCTGGCGGCCAGGTCAATAACACAGGGTGATGAGTACTGGGTGCTATGGGAGTCACTAGGAGAGAGCCTGACCCAGCCCTCAGAGCCCAGGGAAGGCTTCCTGGAAGTGGTGTTCCCCGGTCAGCTCCCCTGAGTTGGGCTCTGTGGGGTGAACAGGTAGGGGGTGAGCAAGGTGTGTGCACAGAGAGACCACGATGGCCCACCTTTCCCCTGAGCCCTGCAGGCCCAAGAAGCCAGGCCCCAGGCCCAGAGGATGGGAAGTAGGCTGGAACAGGGCTGCAGAGCACTGCTGGCTTCTCTGTGGTCTTCCCGGCCGTCCCCCTGGAATACGGGCTGATCTGCAAACACAGCAAGTTAGGTCAAATATGTGCGGTTAGGCCTTGGTTCCGCCAACCCAGCTCACTAAGCAAAGAGCAAAATATTTCTTTTCTCTTTTCTTCCTAAATGAAATCCCTGGGTGCATAATTTATAGAACTCCAGCAAACTGCAGTTTGGCTTTCTTCCCAAGAAAGGAAAACATCTCAGATTTTCCGCACACCCACCCCATCCTGCTGGCTGCCTGCCAAGACTTCCCAGCAGGGCGGGGGCAGGGCTGCTGCAGCTCCGGAGGAAGGGAGGGAGGTCCTGCAGCCCAGGGGCAGTGCGGGCAGCAATTTCAGGGGCGGATGCAGCACTGGTGCGGGGTGGGAGTGGGGTTCGTTCATACAGGTGTGAGAGGGTGGAAATTGATGTGTGATGGGGGTGGGGGCAGGGCGGGCAGGGCAGGAAAACGTGCAGACAGCAAGGCTGCTAGGAGCCACTCTGGCACCAGCAGACCCCGGAATGGGGCATCAGTGTTTACAAAGCACCATCTCAACTCACGTGAGTCTCCCAGCAACTACATGAGGTGAGTAGGAAACACATCATTAGGATTCCCATATAACTGATGAATTGCTAACAGAGTGAGCAGGTAACTTGAAATCAGCCTGACCCACGTGAGAATCCCACCTCTGCCAGTGAGTGTCGGTGGGTAAGTTGCGAACCCTCCTGCAGCCTCATCTGTCTGGTAGGGATGATGGAAGTATTTCCCCTAAGGGGCTGTGTGAAGGTTAAATGAGATACTGCCTCCAAGGAGACCACCCCAGGCCCAGCCCCCAGCAGATGCTCTGTTGTCTCAATAATGGCCAAGAGGTTTCCTGACTCCTGTAGGCATTGCTGGGACGGTGACCCAGGGGTTCTGCCTCCTCAGCCCTTTATGGTGCCTGCCACTTGTGTGCTCCCCGAGCCAGCCCATTCCAGAGCTGCGGCACAAGCTCTCCTGGCTCAGAGATCTCGGCTGAGAGCTGAGGAGTCCTTAAATCCAGTAGGTCAGTCCTTAAATCCAAGTGCTGGCCATGTTCTGCGGGAGCAAATAGCTCGAGAAACTGCATAGCTCGTGAAACTTAAGCTGCAGAACATGAGCCCCAGTTCACGATCGGCCTGTTTCCTCTTATAGTCAAGGGCGAGCGTCCAAATCCCCCTTCATTTATCACTGTCATTGCTGCTCAGAAAGGTCAGCCTGCATTCCTCTCGCTTCTAGCCACTTGGCTCTGAGCTTAAGAGGCGCTGGGCCTTGCACGTAGTAGGCATTCTCACCTCTTGTTTGCAGAGAGGTGGTCAGGCTGTGCCCTCTGTCATTGGCTAGAGGTCTGTATTATTACAGCATGTGTGAAAAACAGCATGTCCTCATCTGGGCCAACTCAGTGCCTGTGAGTTATAGACCCAGATCGTTTCCCCATGGAAAATTCTACAACTTTTATAACTGTTTTCTCAGGCTGGCACCCTCTTCCCCTGTGGCTGGCTCTTCCTGTTCAGTTCTCAGCCTAAATGTGGCTTCCATATGAGCCTTGTCTGACGGTCCCACTGAAAGGGGCTCTCTGTGACCCACTGTCTATCTCATCATCATTCTGAATCCTTTACATAGTCCTCACTGCCTGCAGCAATTTGTTTATTGTCTTCCTGACTAGAATGTAAGCTCCATGAGAGCAGAACCGAGTCTGTCTGGGTTATCATGGTGGTTCTAGCATCTGGCATACTGTTGGGCTCAGCAGTTATGTGTTCAATGGGGAGATGAAACAAATTCAAGATCATGGGGTCCAACGCCTTCATTTCGCAGACAAGTGTGAGGTTCAGAAGGGTTAAGACGACTGGTGTCAGTTTGCTTGTGCCAGGCACCCCTGCCATGAGCTTTCCCCCCCAGTAACATCTTCCTTAATTCTCAAGAGTCTCTGGAAACAATACATGGTAATGGTTTGCCTTTCTATGTAGAAAGAAGGACTATTTCCTGTTTCTGAATAGCTATAGCGCCAAAAATATGTGGTGTGCGCTCCAATAAGCCAGAGGACAGTTTGCTCACTTGGGCTGAAAATGGAAAACACACAGATGCACATGCAAACACCCTGACAAGGTATTCAAATGGGCTAACACGGGAGTAAGGGATGATCATATACAGTGATGTCATCCTGTCGGGTGTCAGCTAGCCGGGGAAACCCCATAACTGCCTGCGTCACATTTGGTGTGTCGGAGGAGACGCTTTTCCCTTTCTTTAGAAGCTGGAGGAAGAGCAGAGGGCTATGAAGACTCAGTGTGGACTTGTGGGCTGGAGCTCCCTCAGAGAGTGTGATTGGAGGGTGAACTCTGAAGAGGGGTGTGAAGCGTCCAGCCAACACCGGCTTAGTCAGGGCTGGTTGTGTTATCATCCTCAAAGATGGATTATTCTAGCTGAGGACTCACTTGCTACCATGTTTCACAGACTCCCACTGGCTTTCTCATATTTATTCCAGGGAAGATGACAGGAAATGACTCATACCACGCAGCAGAAGGAGGCAGTGTGCTAGCTCTGGTAAAAGGTTATGCAGAGCCGTTAAGAAGTTAACAATAATGATTATTATAACAGCCACTACTTCATTTATGTGATACTGTCTGTGTCCCAGGCAATGTACTAAGAGCTTAGGTATATTATCTCATTCAGTTGTATAAGGCTGGAACTATTTTTGTCCTGCTTAACACATAGGAAGCAACCACTCGATCCTATAAAGAAGGAGCTATTTTTATTCCTGTTTTACGAATGAAAAAGAAATTTGATGAAGTCAAGTGGCTTGCCCACAGTTACTCAACTGGGCAGGGACACAGTCAGAATTCTAACTGTGGCATATGGTATGAGTGCAAAAGTGATATAAGGTGCAAAAAAGTGATATAGTGAGGGAGGAGCAACATGCGGTAGAGGTTTAAGAGGTACAAACTACTATGTATAAAATAAATAAACTGCAAAGATATATTGGACAACACAGGGAATATCACCAATATTTTATAAGAACTTTAAATGGACTATAACCTTTACTAATTGTGAATCACTATGTCATACACCTGAAACTTGTATATTACACATCAGTTAAGAAAAAATGATTTAATTACCTAGGAGGATGAAGGTGATGGCTGAAGTATATTAGAGGGGTAGTGTTTTGGTCCCTGGCAGTTGCCCACATTGTCTCTGGCTTCTTGCTTTTGGTAACTGACTATAACACATATCTACCAAGAATTCACAGGTGCATTTTTAGAAACTAAAGGGAGTGAGTTTTAAGAGAAGGCACTGCCACAGTTATAATGTCATTACTGTCCTAGTCATGAGGATCCCAGGCAGATCCAGGATTTGGACTTTAACCTATAATCAGTATGATTAGGGCTGGGTTCAAGAGATAGAAAACACAAAATAATGTTTCCAACCCCCAAGGCTTTATTCTCTCATGTAATACTGGTTGTGGAAGTTACACAAAGTCATCAGGCACTCAGAGTCTTTCCACATCTCTGGTCTATCATTCCTAGGGTGTAGTCCTCACCCCAAAGTCCAAGAGGGGCACTGGGGAACCACCATCACATCTGTGTCCCAGACAGCCAAATAGAAACAGCAGGAGAAAGTGTTCCCTCTCCCCTTTGAAGGGTAAAATGGGATTTTAATATCCTTTGTACTACTGTCTGCTCTTTTCTTTCTCCCTCTTCCCAAATACCCACGCAGATAATCAAAGTATATCTGAGAGACTACTATATTTCAAATTTAGTCTGTGGACATAAGGGCTCAATAAATGTCGTTTCTGATGATGGGAACATATGATCCGCTTTGCATTCTAGCTTCTAGGTCAGGCAGCACAACTCCCAGGGCCCTACAGGGCTAGATGGGAAATGATGGGATGGACAAAGTAGTTTGGTGTAAGGAAAATGAGGGGTGACAATTGTTGTAAACCAGAGAACACAACCCCTGTGAAAGCAAGCATTGCTATTCAGCTCTGCCAAATTACGGTCAGGTANCTCTGCATGAGGAAACTAACCCTTCACAGAATTTCACTTAGTCCGTCACAGAGACCATGTTTCCTAGTATTTGGATGTATCATTGGAAGAGTACCAGATGAATTGGTTGGTTTGCATTTAGAGGTCATTGCGCATGAAAAATACCTACCTTTAAGCACAGCAATCGCCCTTGATGTCATTTGATGCCCTCTCAAAGAGAGCTCTGAGGGAACTCAGTCTCTGAGGGACAGCTGACCTCCCGCCTCTATGCACTCAGGGGCATGTGCTCAAGGGATACAATGACTGATGGGGTCAAAGGCACCATTTTTATTGCTCTCTCTCCTCTCTTTGTCCTTTTCCCTCTGTCTCCACCTCCACTCTCCCGAGTGGGCTTGGCTGCCTTTGGGTATGAAGGGACGCCACTATGCCATAAGCTCCTGCCTGCTCTGTGCCAGGCCTGGAGCGGGGCAGGCAAGCCGGCCCTGCCAGCCAGCTTCCTGGCCTTTCTGAGCCTCCCGGTGGCAGTCTGGGTAGGCTGCCATCTTGGATTGTCTTAGGTGGCTCTTGTTGGTGTTTTTTCATTCCTGAACTTGACTACATACTCGTTCTTCAGTCTAGGATGGATTTGGGGATCTGCTGTGCCTTTGGGTAACCTGACTTTGGCCCAGCCTCCATTTGGAGGTCATGGCGTTTCAGGGCTGGTGACAGTAGCTGGGAGGGCCTTGCTCTGCAGTGAGGTAATAGGAGATCTGTTTGTCCCAGTCTCCTGGGCCCATTCTCACCAACATTTTTAGAGACAGGAGCTCTTCCATGTATTTCCCACAAGTTTCTGCCTCAGCGTGAGCCCTTCTTTGCTGAGTACAATTTCTGAGGTACTTAGTGGTTAGATGCTCTTTGCTTCCGTGTTTGTTTGCTTCTGTGTTTGTTATGCAACATGTGGAATCTTAGTTCCCTGACCAGGGATCAAACCCATGCCTCCTGCAGTGAAAGCAGGGACCCTTGAACACTGGACTGCTAGGGCAGTCCCTAAATACTCGTTGCTTCTTGTAAGCTAGGAACAGTGAGGGAAAAAAAGCTTTGCCTCAAGACAGACAGAATCTTGGCTCTGCCTCTGATGTGTGGCCAGGAAAAAATTCATTACTCTGTCTGAACATCCCTTAAGACCCTGCTGTAAAACCTACCTTGCAGTTATGAAATTGTGTTACCTTCCTTGGAGGTTATTGTGAGGAGTAGAGTTGCACAGAAGTACACATAGATGGTTAACAACTGTTAGCTCCGCTTGTTTCGGTTTCTTTTGACCATGCCATGCGGCATGTGGTATCTTCTCCACCCACAGATCACACTAGTGCCCCCTGCATTGGCAGTGTGTAGTCTTAACCACGGGACCACTAGGGAAGTCAGCAACCGTGAGCTCTTACTAACACTTATCACTTTCTCAGATGGACTCAGTGCACTGTGGGACGGCTGAAGCACTTTCTTCTCTTTCTTTGTATAGCTAAATCTGTTTTGCTTTAGACTGAGGTAAAGTACGCACCTGGGCTTAGGTCCCTACTCTGCCACTCACTTGATGTGAGACTTGGGTGGGCCTTTTGTCTCTCTCAGCTGCAGTTTTCTTACTTCTAAAGTGAGGGTAATAATATCTGTGCTCTGCTAAGTCACTTCAGTTGTGTCCGACTCTGTGACACTGTGGAATGCCAGGCTCCTCTGTCCGTGTGATTCTCCAGGCAAGAATACTGGAGTCAGTTCCATGCCCTCCTCCAGAGGATCATCCCTTCCCAGGGACTGAATTCCTGTCTGTTACATCTCATGCGGTGGCAGGTGTGTTCTTACCCCTTGCGCCACCTGGCAAGCCCAATGATATCCACTCCTTATAATTATTTGGAGAGTCAGAAGGGAAGTAGGTTAAATGGCCAACACAGTGCTTGGGTCAAATCTTCTTCCTTGATATTGAGTACACACTTCCATCCTTTTAAATCATAGGTTCTTTGTGGGCAGGGACACATTTGAGTGACTCTCAGCCCAGTGCTGGCACAAAGAAGGGCCTCAACAGCCAGCAATGGAANGTCAGAAGGGAAGTAGGTTAAATGGCCAACACAGTGCTTGGGTCAAATCTTCTTCCTTGATATTGAGTACACACTTCCATCCTTTTAAATCATAGGTTCTTTGTGGGCAGGGACACATTTGAGTGACTCCCAGCCCAGTGCTGGCACAAAGAAGGGCCTCAACAGCCAGCAATGGAAAAAACAAACAAGTCTTGGTTCTCGGGAGACTTGGTTTGAAGTCTGTAACATCAAGGTCCCATAGCAATTGAAAAGATAAACAACCCCAGAATACATTCCTACACATTAAATAGGGCAACATTCAAATGGATCATGATAGAAAAAACAAAAATTTCAACTATGTTCTATAAAGGAAGGCTCATAGGACATGGTTCATGTAAGGAAAACACTCTGGAAAGTTGTGCCAGGGATTTCAAACTGAAGTCAAATACATTCATCATAAAAATATTACATTGTGTGTGTGCTCAGTCATGTCCGACTCTTTGCAACCCCAGGGACTGTAGCCTGCCAGGCTTCTCTCCATGGGGTTTTTCAGGCAAGAATATTGGAGTGGGTTGCCATTTCCTCCTCTGGGAGTTGGGAAGCAATGCAGGGATCTAACCTTTGTCTCCTATGTCTCCAGCATTGTAGGCAGAGTCTTTTACCACTAAGCATTGGGGAAACCCTAAAATATGTGTGTGTGTGTGTGTGTGTGTGTGTGTGTGTGTGTGTATGTGTGCTAAGTCACTTCAGTCATGTCTGACTCTTTTTGACCCTATGGACTGTAGCCCGCCAGGCTCCTTTGTCCATGGGGATTCTCCAGGCAAGAATATTGAAGTGGGTTGCCACGTCCACCACTAGGGGATCTTCCCAATTAAACCCACGTCTCCTGCAGCTCCTGCATTGCAGGTGGATTCTTTACTGCTGAGCCACCAGGGAAGCCCAAAATATTATATATGGTCTGCTGAAAGACATTTTTGAACCAAAGACAGTGTCTTAAATAAAAACACTGTGATCACAGCACCCCTGTAAATGTTATTCAGGGACTCAGTTTCCCTTTTTCCTAAGGCTGGATTAGTCCATGAGGCCTCATGCACTTTGACAAGATGTCTGTCTATCTTATCCTTAAAGATAGGGAAAAGACACTAGTATTTTAAGCGAGAGCAGGCCATAATCTGATTCATGCTTTTTTACAGCCCAGACTTTTTCTCATTTTACTCCTGCCACCATCTGTTCTTCATTCTACCTAACAAAGCTTTATCTCCGCTTGGTTTTTCTTTCTACAGGGTCCCCTCTTGCTCTGGCCTGCATCAATTGCTTCCTTCTCTGAGCTCACTGGGTTTTCTGAGATCTTCATTGCACTCTGCCCTGGGACACGCATACTATAATTACCTAGTGAATCAATTCATTCAGCAAGCATGTATTGGTCAGCTGCTGGGTGTTAAGTGCTAGAAACAAGGAGACAGTAGGACAGACCACTGCTCCCCAATAGCCTGCAGTCTGGAGGGCGGGGGCAGCTACGTAGACAAATCCCTGGAGACTGGGGTAAGCCCTTGATAAGCACTGCAGTGTTTCATGGGATCCAAGATAAGGGGTTCCTATCTATGGTGGCAGGGGGACCGGGCAGGGTGGGGTGAGCTAGGGGATACTTCCCCGTGAGAGGAGGTTGGACTGGGAATGAGGGTAGTGGGATGGGGTGCAGAGGGGTAATCAAAGGATGGGGCAGAAATCGGATGGTGAGGACTTGCAAGGAACATGTAACGGAAGGCTGAGAAGAACAGCTAGGATAACAGGAAGGAAACATGATGGGAAACAAACAACACGGCGCCCAGGATGCCTGTCCTCTGTGGGTGATAGCGGGGTGGGACGCTTGTTGTTGAGCTCTTGACTGCTCCTATATGGACTTCATTGATTTCTTCACTGAAATGCCACACTGCAGGGAGCAGAATTGACAGGTCTCTGCCTTCAGAGCCTGCAGAAGCCTAGCTGGCGGCCAGGTCAATAACACAGGGTGATGAGTACTGGGTGCTATGGGAGTCACTAGGAGAGAGCCTGACCCAGCCCTCAGAGCCCAGGGAAGGCTTCCTGGAAGTGGTGTTCCCCGGTCAGCTCCCCTGAGTTGGGCTCTGTGGGGTGAACAGGTAGGGGGTGAGCAAGGTGTGTGCACAGAGAGACCACGATGGCCCACCTTTCCCCTGAGCCCTGCAGGCCCAAGAAGCCAGGCCCCAGGCCCAGAGGATGGGAAGTAGGCTGGAACAGGGCTGCAGAGCACTGCTGGCTTCTCTGTGGTCTTCCCGGCCGTCCCCCTGGAATACGGGCTGATCTGCAAACACAGCAAGTTAGGTCAAATATGTGCGGTTAGGCCTTGGTTCCGCCAACCCAGCTCACTAAGCAAAGAGCAAAATATTTCTTTTCTCTTTTCTTCCTAAATGAAATCCCTGGGTGCATAATTTATAGAACTCCAGCAAACTGCAGTTTGGCTTTCTTCCCAAGAAAGGAAAACATCTCAGATTTTCCGCACACCCACCCCATCCTGCTGGCTGCCTGCCAAGACTTCCCAGCAGGGCGGGGGCAGGGCTGCTGCAGCTCCGGAGGAAGGGAGGGAGGTCCTGCAGCCCNTGGATGGCATCACGGACTCGATGGATATGAGTCTGAGTGAACTCCGGGAGTTGGTGATGGACAGGGAGGCCTGGTGTGCTGCGATTCATGGGGTCACAAAGAGTCGGACACAACTGAGCGACTGAAATGAACTGAACTGAACCAGGAACTGGAGGAAGAGAAGTGAATGAGCTTAATGGTATGGTAGGAATTATATTTGACCTCAAATCAGTAAATTAGGGTAGAATTTGTGACAGCATCTAAGTGGATATATGGTAATTTAGATGGAAGTCAAAGTTTTATTAATCTTAGGATCTTTTGTTAACAGGAATATAAAAACAAACTTATATCATGGATCATAGAGGCAATATGTCAGTCATCCAAGCAATGTTCAAAACTGGCCTAAGTACAGCTAGTCAATTCAGGAGTGGCTAATTAGAAATATTTCTGGAAAAGCAACACAAAAGACATGATTCTGCCATCTAGCCTTCATCTCTCCTTTCCCACAATGGTTGCCCTTAGTGAAGAAGAAATTTAAAGTAGAAGAAGAATTAATTTTCTCTACCCTTAGTGATTACAGCACATGCTTAAGGGGCAATGTATGCTGGAATAACAAGCTTAATATGATGATTAAAGGTGATGCAGGTGCCAGTGAGTCACATGAGGACAGAAATAGTCCAGATTCTCCTTTCAAGAAATGTCATCCAGACAAAATTTGGAATTCAAATTAAATAAGTTTTTCAATACATTATTTTTTGTATAAGAATGTGAGTTACCATAAAAATAACTCAGTGTTATTACTTGTCCATGTCAAGAAGATCGTATTTTTACAGGGTAGATTCCAGAAAAGATCAAGGGAATAATTGCAATTTACTGAGGATAGTATTTCGTTTTGCTGCAGAAAGAACAACAGTAATGCTTTTACAGGTGATGCCACTGAGATCAAGAAAGAAAACAAATTTATAGGGTCACATAGTAAGTGGATGAGTATGAATTAAATCTCACCTTGTAGAGTTTGCCCTCTTGAGTTACTAAGGAAGTAAATATTAACCTGTTCCCTCAGAATGTACTGTCTACATAAGGAAAGATTGAAGTGCAGAGTGAATCTGACCTCTCTAGTATAAAGGTGTGCGAGTACTGACTTCCCTCCTTCAGATGTCACGGATTCTGGGGAGGGATAACAATGTCAGGTTCCCACCTGAAGATGCTGCTGCACAGACAAATAGGAGTCTCAGACACTTTACAGGGCCTATGTAGGAAGATGAAAGAATTACAGCAGATATCTTAAACTCAGAACTCATTCTGACTGCCAAGCAACCTTTAATAATGATACTGCTTAGTGTATTTGACCCTGCACATTTTATAACTACTCAAATATTTCTAAATGCTTCTTGTGATGCAGAACAAGTACTTAGTGGTTGTGCTAATATATGAGAACAAATGATAGGAATCAGTGCTCCAGAAAAAGGACTAGGGCATTTCAATTTATGAAAGATTCAAGGTCAAGACAAGACATGATCTCAAAGAAGAAAATGAAGGAAGAGAAAGTTTTTCTTAATTCTCAAGATACAATTATCTAATTTTTAGGGGGATAAAAGATAAGCAGAATGAATGAACTTTAACATTGAAGTGTCTGGATTGTATTAATTAAAAAAAAATAGTGTAGATTTTTTTTCTTACTTCCTGCTCCTTGCAGTATCCAGTAAAGTACAATTCCTACTAAAATCCCAACAGTATTCTGTGTAGATGTATCTACTTTAGTTACTTATTTAAAAGAAAAATCAAGGAATCCAAAACAATTTTGAAGAAGAAAAAATTGAAATAATTATGCTATCCGATTTTAAGACTTAACATACAGCTAAGTTAAAAAGAAAGAAAGAAAGAAAGAAAACGTACTATTGGCATGGCTAAGGACACATGAATTAAAGGAACAGAATCAAGACGCCAGAAACTGATGTACCCAGAAACAGTCAGCTAATTTTAGACAAGTCTGCCAAAGCAAATAAGTGGAACAGAAATTATCTTATCAACAAATGATATTGGATAATTACAAACTAAACCTAAATTTCACATCTTATTCAAAGCTTACTCAACAAAGACTGCAAGACTACAACATGTTAGAATGATAGTTTCTTCAACAAATGGCTCTGGGAAAACTGTATAGCTATGTGTAAATGAAATTAGATTATTGTTTAACATGATACACAAAAATAAGCTCAAAATAGACTGAAGACCTTAATGTGAGACCAGACACTGTGAACCTCCTAGAAGAAAATATAGGCAGACCACTCTCTGACATAAATCATACCAAGATCTATTTTGTCTCCCAGAAAAAAAGGAAATAAAAACAAGAATAAACAAATGGGACCTCAGTTCAGTTCAGTTCAGTTCACTCACTCAGTCATGTCTGATTCTTTGTGATCCTAAGAACTGCAGCACACCAGGCCTCCTTGTCCATCACCAACCCCTGGAGTTCACTCAGATTCACATCCATCGGGTCAGTGATGCCATCCAGCCATCTCATCCTCGGTTGTCCCCTTCTCCTCCTGCCCCCAATCCCTCCCAGCATCAGAGTCTTTTCCAATGAGTCAACTTTTCGCATGAGGTGGCCAAAGTACTGGAGTTTCAGCTTTAGCATTAGTCCTTCCAATGAACACCCAGGGTTGATCTCCTTTAGAATGGACTGGTTAGATCTCCTTGCAGTTCAAGGGATTCTCAAGAGTCTTCTCCAACCCCACAGTTCAAAAGCATCAATTCTTTGGCACACAGCTTTCTTCAGTCTTCTTTAAACTTCTCTGCTAAAGATTTAAATAAAATAGACAAAATTATAGCAGAGTGTTTAGTATAGAGTGAAAACTCTAAATAATTTGAGTTATAAGAATATCAAAAGATAAAGTAGATTTAGAGATTTTAGAGACCATTCCTATCATAAATAAAAATATGTTAAAACTATTAGANGATTTAAATAAAATAGACAAAATTATAGCAGAGTGTTTAGTATAGAGTGAAAACTCTAAATAATTTGAGTTATAAGAATATCAAAAGATAAAGTAGATTTAGAGATTTTAGAGACCATTCCTATCATAAATAAAAATATGTTAAAACTATTAGATTTGTAAACATCAATAAATTTTGCTATATTTATATTACCATCACCTTGATATCCTAATAGAATTATTTGTCCAGATCACTGCAAATAATTTGCATATAGCAAGAATCCCTTTCACCATCATAGTCTATATTCACCTATAAAAAAAGAATGCAAAATTCAAATGTAGTTCAATAAAGTATTATTAATTTCTCTTTGGTTTGATATCTTTATATACACACACACACATGGGTTTTTAATACAAATAAGGTTGTCTGTAAATACATCTAGCCTCAAAACACATGGGTCATTTCTTATTCTCACAATTGATTTCCTGGGTAGATAAAAGAAAATTAGGCCATAATGTATTTGTCTGGGTTACCTTAATGAGGAATCTCATATACTGATTAGCCTTTCTGAGAACATCTTAACACTCCTTGCAGAAGGACATGGCATTCTAATTAACATCCATGATATGACTGAGGATAATGGAGACTTGTTTAGTAGAGAAACTAAAACTATGGTTGTTTTGACAATCACATCTCAGGCCTACTATTCATGTGACTTTCTTGGGATGTGTAAAATTCTCCTCTGAGATTAATGATTTTTTTTTACTCACCAAATTGATTTTTCAGAATTATGTCCCTTGAAGATGCTAAGACATTAGCCTTATTTACCAAATGAATTGCACAGTTAATAATCTTTTTTGCTCCCTATCTAAAAGTCCAGTTTCAGACAGCAAGATCTATATACTCACCTTTGAACTTGGAGAACTACTAAGTACTTCTACAAAGAGAAAAGACATTTTCTATTATCTGAACATGATTTGTTTACATGAGCTATGGGTACTCAGTGCAAGAACAATGTAAAGGTCACATGTCTGAGCTAAACTTGGGGAAGTGTGAGGGACTCTTTAATCTTTTTCAGAACTCTAGATAAAGCCAATGCAATAGGGGGAAGACTGCAAGCAGGGATTCAGAATATAAGTACAACAATATTTCCCTTGTGCTTCCCTGTATGTTTAGCCAACATGCATTGTGTATAATTTTGCAGGATCCCTTTACAAGAGTCAGAATTACATCTATTTTCCAATCCATGTTGCTCATTAATTTTGCTATTAATGTTAGTGCCATGGAATATTTTTGTTTCTTACTAGGAAAACATCATTCCTAATGAAATGACCTATTGGATTGTAGTTTTTAAAAGAACACAATGTAATGAATGTGCATATATTATAAAGGATAGTGATGAGTAATTTAATCTCCATAAATAGTTGCTTCATAAGGTGGAAAGACCTAATATAAACACTGTGAAATTTTCTAGGGTTATACAAAATACCTGTGTATCTAGAGTGACCTAACAAGGGCCAGATCATCACTAGATGATGTCCAAGATGGAAATATATCACAGGATTGTATGAGTAGTGAAAGTGTTGAGATTAATTTCAAAGGTGGAAGAGAATGAGAATATGAATATATATTTAAAGAGAAGCACTATAGAACATTTTTATTAAATAGATTAAATGGCAATAAACACACAAACAAGCAAATAAAAGAATCCACCCAGATTTCTGGCTTTGATAAATGTGCATTGAAGAGAGCAGAAAGAACAGAAGGGGAAGTATAAACAGGAAAGCTTCAAAAGTGTTATTATTTGGTACATTATGTGACTAGGAGTTATCAAATAGGCAATGATAAATTGACAATGTGATATATAAGTTTGGGCTTATAAAAGTTTTTGTCTGAATTGGTGAAAATGGTGATTGATATGACTTCTGAAATATATCTACAGAATCTATACCATCAATCTATAGCATCACAATGATCAAAACCAAGGGAAATAACTTATGAGTAGGTGCTGGTAACATGCTCTGAGGGACTTAAAAAAGTTCTGTTAGCTGAAGTGTCTATTTAATTTAACTGAAAATGAATTTTAGAGTTTATACATGAGGTTGCTTTAATATGATAATTTCAGGTGACAAAAATGTGACAATAAACCATGTTGACTAAATTTATCCTTAATGTACAAGACTTTTTAGAACTAACACCCCCAAAAGATGTCCTTTTCATTATAGGGGACTGGAATGCAAAAGTAGGAAGTCAAGAAACACCTGGAGTAACAGGCAAATTTGGCCTTGGAATGCAGAATGAAGCAGGACAAAGACTAATAGAGTTTTGCCAAGAAAATGCACTAGTCATAGCAAACACCTTCTTCCAGCAACACAAGAGAAGACTCTACACATAGACATCACCAGATGGTCAACACTGAAATCTGATTATATTCTCTGCAGCAAAAGATGGAGAAGCTCTATATAGTCAACAAAAACAAACCAGGAGCTGACTGTGGCTCAGATCATGAACTCCTTATTACCAGATTCAGAAACCAGGGAAAACCGCTAGACCATTCAAGTATGACCTAAATCAAATCCCTTATGATTATACAGTGGAAGTGAGAAATAGATTTAAGGGCCTAGATCTGATAGATAGCGTGCTTGACGATCTATGGAATGAAGTTCATGACATTGTACAGGAGACAGGGATCAAGACCATCCCCATGGAAAAGAAATACAAAAAAGCAAAATGGCTGTCTGGGGAAGACTTACAAATAGCTGTGAAAAGAAGAGAAGTGAAAAGCCTAGTAGAAAAGAAAAGATATAAGAATTTGAATGCAGAGTTCCAAAGAATAGCAAGAAGAGATAAGAAAGCCTTCTTCAGCGATCAATGCAAAGAAATAGAGGAAAACAACAGAATGGGAAAGACTAGAGATCTCTTCAAGAAAATTAGAGATACCAAGGGAATATTTCATGCAAAGATGGGCTTAATAAAGGACAGAAATGGTACGGACCTAACAGAAGCAGAAGATATTAAGAAGACATGGCAAAAATACACAGAAGAACTGTACAAAAAAGATATTCACGACCCGGATAATCATGGTGGTGTGATCACTCATCTAGAGCCAAAGATACTGGAATGTGAAGTCCTGTGGGCGTTAGAAAGCATCACTACGAACAAAGCTAGTGGAGGTAATGGAATTCCAGTAGAGTTATTTCAAACCCTGAAAGATGATGCTGTGAAAATGCTGCACTCAATATGCCAGCAAATTTGGAAAACTCAGCAGTGGCCACAGGACTGGAAAAGGTCAGTTTTCATTTCAATCACTAAAAAAGACAATTCCAAAGAGTGCTCAAACTACCAAACAATTGCACTCATCTCACATGCTAGTAAAGTAATGCTCAAAATTCTCCAAGCCAGGCTTCGGCAATACANACCCTTAAATTTGTTCCTTCAGGTTCTTGAATATATTTAAAATAGCTCCTTTAAAGTTCTTTTCAGGAAATGTTCCCTTGGTATCTCTAATTTTCTTGAAGAGATCTGTAGTCTTTCCCATTCTATTGTTTTCCTTTATTTCTTCTCATTGATCACTTAGGAAGGCTTTCTTATCTCTCCTTGCTATTCTTTGGAACTCTGCATTCAGATGGATATAGCTTTCCTCTTCTCAGTTCACTGAAGAATTGATGCTTTTGAACTGTGGTATTAGAGAAGACTCTTGAGAGTCCTTTGGACAGCAGGGAGTTCAAAACAGTCAATCCTAAAGAAAATCAGTCCTGAGTATTCATTGAAAGGACTGATGCTTAAGTTCCATACTTTGGTCACCTGATGCAAAAAGCTGACTCATTGGAAAAGACCCCATTGCTGTGAAGATTGAAGGCAAGGTGAGAAGATGGTTGGATGGCATCACCAACTCAATGGACATGAGTTTGAGCGAACTTTGGGAGTTGGTGATGGAGCTGGAAGCCTGGTGTGCTGCAGTCAATGGGGTCACAAAGAGTCAGACATGACTGAGTGACTGAATTGAACTGAAAGCTCTTTACTGCTTCATCCAACTTCTAGGGCATTTGGGATCCATTTCTGTTGAACAATTCATGACTTATTTCTTGAGTATGTGTTATGTTTTTTATTCCTTATTATGTCTGCTAATTTTTTGCATTAAAATTGACATTTTGAATAGCATATTGTAGACACCCCAAAGAGGGCTTCCCTGGTAGCTCAGATGGTAAAGAGTCTACCTGCCAATGCAGGATACTTGGGTTTGATCCCTAGGTTGGGAGGATCCCCTGGAGAAGGAAATGGCTACCCACTCCAGTACTATTGCCTATAAAATTCCATGGACAGAGGAGCCTGGAAGGTTAGAGTCCATAGGGTTGCAAAGAATTGGACATGACTGAGTGACTAACAGTTTCATAGACACTGAGTTTAGTTATATTGATTTGAAGAGGGTTGATTTTTGTTCTAGGAGGCAATTAACTTATCTTTACAACAGATTCCAAACTGTTTTCTTTGGAGTGGAATGCAGCAGAAATTTTCTCTCAATTTTGTCAGATTATAGTTGCTGATTTTATGGGAACCCTGCAGTCTCCTTGCCATGTGCATATTCATGAACCACAGCAGATGTGAGTTCAATCCCTCAGTTGGGAAGGTCCCCTGGAGAAGAAAATGGCAACTCCCTCCAGTATTCTTGCCTGGAAAATTTCATGGACAGAGAAGTCTAGTGGCCACAAGGAGTTGGACAATACTGAGTGGCTGAGCACACAAACACTGTTAACTACACACGGGTTTTTAAGTATTTTGTGATTTAATTATGTAATACTTATTATACGTGGGCAGCATGACCAAGATATTTAATATCAACAGGTTATTTTTATTATTTCACATCAAAAAATATTTCCTACCTATAAAAGTGTATTGGGCAAGGAAAAAAATAACTTGCATATGAATCACTTGGAATGTATCTACTTTAGGTAGATATTTAAGGATTCCCTTTTAGAAAACAAAAACAAAAACAAAACATAGAAGTGTGGTGTATTTGTGTTAAAATAGTGAGTCTGGGAAGGAGAAATTTTAAAGAAAATAGGAACAAAAAAGACATTGTACACAATATGGAATTTATGAATCAGCTAAAAGTACCCTGTGTGTGATGACAGTGATATTGTTTGAGCTAAAATTCTTTGTCTTCTCTGACATCAGAAATCATAGATCAATCATAAATTCCTGCCACCCTCCACCCCACCTCCCACCCAGTAATCCAGGCAATAAAGTCATTGCAATGGAATCTTTGACTATCACAAAATATCTTAATAGGAATCGACCTTGTTCTTAACATTTTTCTCCTGATAAAAAACCATAATGGACCACGGATTTCTAAGTGTTCAGCCCAAATTCTTTGACTGTTTAAGAATTCATGAAACTAAAAAAAAAAAATTGTGAAGAATCAGTGAAAAAATTATTTGATTTTCAGACTAAAGAAAAGAAAGGGAAAGAAAATGGATAGAGTGCTTCTTGAGTTTATTGAGTCACTTCAGTAGAAATGCTTCTACTTCAGTATAGTATCTGGTATGTGCAAAGTGGTCCACAGGGGTGGGGATGATGAGCACTCAGACATACCTGGAGTCATTCTGAAACACTAGAGCCAAGAATAAAGACTTCAACATCTATCAAGAGATCACTATTGAACAGAGTTATTCATTGTCTTAGAATTTATCATTACAAAATTCAGGATAAATAGATATCAAGGGAAAACTGAAGAACTTTTTACCTAAGCTTTCAAGATAGATGAAAATAACAGCACTCTTTCTAGTTTCTTTGAACGAAATAGGAGGGAAAAAAGTTTGACCATCTGAGACATATCGAAATATAGTTTTGTATATCTAGCTAAAATAATTTGACTGAAAATAGTTCTTAAAATCATTTTTTCCTCCATCAAAGTCAAAAATGACTTTGGCTTAACATTATTAAGAATAACTGAAATCAGGATATAGCTATGTAATTTCAAAAGGAACTCTTTGACTAGCAAACATATACTAAATAAATGTATTCATCAATCATACTTTGTCATGGAACAGTCTTATGATATTTTTTTAATAATATAAAATAGTGATTTTGTCAGCATTTTTGATGCAATATAAATTCCATAAAAATGCTGCCCAAAACATAATCAACTGCATCCCAAGTGATGTCAGATATTTATAATTTTCCTTGACGCAGTCTGTAAATGTTTACATTTGAGTAGCCATATTAAATACAGTAAATATTAAGTTACTTTCTGGCAAAAAGCAATTTTTGACTAGGCAATCATGTTTATCAGGAAGATNCAATACAGATTCTATGTTGCCAGCTCTTCCGTAATTTGATAGAAACTGGAAAAAACCTGTATTGTAATGTTAAATATGATTTTAAAATATTAGGCCATTATTATGTGTTTGTTGGGTTGGAAGCATATGTACTTGCGTGATCAGTCGTGTCCAACTCTTTTCGACCCCATGGGCTATAGCCTGCCAGGCTCCTCTGTCCATGGTATTTTCCAGACAAGAATACTAGGTTACTAGATTCCAGACAAGAATACTAGATACTACAGACTAGAATACTACAGGAAGTTGTCATTTCCTCCTCCAGAGGATCTTTTCTACCCAGGGATAGAACTATCTCTTGCATTTCCTGCACAAGCAGGCAAATTGTTTACCACTAACGGATCTTGATCTCAAATTTTCTATCTGATTACTTTAGCAGAATCTGGACTATAATGGGTACTCGATGTTTGTGGAGTAAGTTTTTCCAATTGCTTTCTTCCTCCCAGAAGACTGAGTGAAACATCCGGAACTATTAGAAGACTAAGGCATATATGTCTTTGTCATTTACATGTTAGTTGTTCCAGAGTTCTTTTTCTCTATGTGTGTTATCCATCACATCTGCCTCTTCCTTTTTAAGGAGAGTTCCCCCAAGTTCCACCTGATACTGCCACTTTTGTCTCATTGGATAAAACATAGTTACATTACTAGGAACCTGGGAAATCAAGTCTTTTAGCTGGGTGGCAATTGCTCAGCTAAAAAACTTGGGTTCTTGTACTAAAGAGGAAGGGGGAAAGGACACCTGCAGTCTCTTCCTCATGCCCCTGAAGAGAGAATTTTGGAGCACTGGAGCTGGCAGTCAGGAAATTCTATTCTATAGTAAATATCATAAATTATAGGATGTCAGAGATAGTAGTGGTCTTAAAGGCTTCTGGTCTAACTCATTCATTTTATACATAAGACTTTGAGGACTGGAGTAGCAAATGGACTTACCCAGGGTCACGTGATAAAAGAAGCTGTCCTTCTAATTCTGTCTTGTACCCAGTGTCTTCACCAGCTTGTATTGATGTCCAGATCCCCACGTTGAGCCTCACTGATTCCTCCCTGCCATTGTGACGCACCCAGACTCTCTCATCCTACCCCTCACTGTCTGAACTCAGCAGCCTTTCACCCTCATTCCTGATCAAATCTCCACTGTTGTCTTTCTCAATCCCTCCATCCCAAGGTTCGATTCCTGGGTTGGGAAGATCCACTGAAGAGCTGATAGGCTACCCACTCCAATATTCTTGGGCTTCCTTTGTGGCTCAGCTAGTAAAGAATCTACCTGCAAAAACACCAATAAGGTATACTAATGCATATATATGAAATTTAGAAAGATGGTAACAATGACCCTATATGAGAGACAACAAAAGAGACACAGATGTAAAGAACAATCTTTTGGACTCTGTGGGAGAAGGCGAGGGTGAGATGATTTGAGAGGGTAGCGTTGAAACATGTATATTATCCTATGTGAAGCGGATTGCTGGTCCAGGTTCGATGCATGAGACAGGGTGCTCAGGGCTGGTGCACTGGGATGACCCTGAAGGATGGGATGGGGAGGGAGATGGGAGGGGGGTTCTGGATGGAGAATACATGTGTGCCCATGGCTGAATCATGTTGATGTTTGGCAAAAACCACTACAAACATTGTAATTAGCCTCCAATTAAAATAAGTAAATTAATTAAAAAAATCAAAACAACAACAAAAAAGAAAACTGGAAGAAAAAAAAAAAGAATCTGCCTGCAATGTGGGAGATCTGGGTTGTATCCCTGGGTTGGGAAGATACCCTGGAGAAGAGAAAGGCTACCAACTCCAGTATTCTGGCCTGGAGAATTCCATGGAGTCTATAGTCCATTCTGTAGCAAAGAGTCAGACACGACAGAGCCACTTTCACTTTCACTTCCAGCCCAAGGATGGCTCATGGCTTTTATTATAGGGAAGAAGTGGTGTTGACTGGTAGAGGTGTTCAGGGATGGTCTCCCATGGACATTTTGAGGGCTCAAAAGTGGAAAAGTTCATCAGGTTTGACTAATGAAGTCTGCTGCAGTTGTTGCTCAAGCAATGGAGACCTTTGGAATAAGAATTTTTTTTTTTAACCTCAGCCCTGGTTTCTTTTGCTTTAGGAGTAAGGAAGAAACTTTCATGGGCATTTTCACCAGGTGTCTGACACACATGAGTGACAGGCCTGTTCCTAAAGTTGGCTGAAACTCCTGCCATTGCAGCCCTCAGGGGGGGGTAGGTGGTGGTGTGACTTCTCATGTATCAGAAGCTCAAGGCCATTCATCACCTGGTGCAAAGACTCCAGCTGGCCAATGGGGCAGGCCCATCTGATTCTGTCTTGCATCAGAAAGATAACTCTTATCATCACTCCACAAACTGATCTTACAAAAATAGACTGGATTGGGCTGTGCCCAGTGCTCTGGAGTTACCAAAGCAGTGAGGTTCTAGTGACGGCGCTGGCACAGGCCACATGCTAAATATATCTTGCCCACAGGGACAAGGAAAGCAGCAGGGAGCACACCGGCCACATGATCCTTCCCATGCGCACGGGGAGAAGCCCCGAACACTCTGGCTCTCCGAGTCCCTTCCTGAACCTGGCCCGGGCCCCAACTCAGAACAGACTCGCCGGCTCCTGGCCAACTGTCCTCCTTGTGGTCTCCAGATAGGACATCACATGTCACTCACCCTGGTGAGCATGTGGGCATCCAGGGGAGGAGGTGTCAGGGCTTCTGGGCTCGTCTTGAGAGAATTGTTTGGATCAGGGAGGGCACACCTGCCTGCCTCATGGACTGTGGGGAAGCAGTACGGCCTTGAGCTGGAGGGGCCTGGAAGTGGGGCTGGGAGTGGCCTCCCTCCCCCGTAAATCCATAGAAGGTGCCAATCTGAATCACTCCTAAGCAGAACCATGTGCTACTGACTTGCACTTGGTCAAAGATGCCGATGCTTTTCCTAGTACTTCATTTCTCTGAACAGTATACATCTGTTAGCCAGCCCAGTTTCAGTTTTAATTATACCAATATTTCATTATAACATTTTTATTATAAAAATCTTCTAACAATACAGAAGTTGGTTGAGGAAAAAAAAATGAGAATTTCCTTTTTCCCTTCTCTCTTTTTAATTCTACCTTTGTCCCAGCAGTAACTGTGGTCAACAGTTTGATATGTATCCTCCCTAGGTTTCCTATATGCACACTGTACAATACACCAAAACACCCGCAACACAACACACACACAATACAGTATAGTATAAAGGTTTACAAGCAGTCGCTATAAGCTTGCCTGTGTTCAGAGAGCTGTATATCATTGGGCAACTTACTTCATTTTTCTGTGCCTTGGTTTCTTCCTCTATTTAAAAAAAAAAAAAAGNATTGAACACAACACACACACAATACAGTATAGTATAAAGGTTTACAAGCAGTCGCTATAAGCTCGCCTGTGTTCAGAGAGCTGTATATCATTGGGCAACTTACTTCATTTTTCTGTGCCTTGGTTTCTTCCTCTATTTAAAAAAAAAAAAAAGGATAAGCTGGTCTCTGTCGAGTTGTTGTGAGCATTAAATGTTGACGCTTTTAAAATGGTCTAACACTAACACAGAGTAAGGACTTGTTTTATTAATACTTATACAAATCAGGGAGATCATATTAGCTATCTATCACTGAATAACAAAGTACAACAAAACTTAGTGGCTTATGACAACCAACATGTATCATCTCACAGTTTGAATCTGACTGTGAAAGGCAGTTTTAGCCAGCTACCTGCCACCCCTCCCCTCTCTCCACACGCTATGGTTTTGTTTAGTTCTTCTGACAACACTAGTTTTGTTTAGGATGCCATGGCCTAGTCTGAGAGGTTGAATCGTGATGAATCAGAGACCTTCACTGTCATTCCATTCACCAGATGCTCACATTTCCAGCCTCCCTGACAGCTAGGGCTGGTTCAATGTGATCATTTTGGCCAATGGAATCCAAGTAAAGATCAGACAAGGGACTTCTTGGAAAGCCTTTGCATTCCGAATGAAATAATCAGATGTGGTTGACTCTGTACTCTTTCTTTGCCTGAAAAATAGATGTAATATCTAGAGTTGTGATTGTGGTCTTGAAACATGGCAATAAATGAAAAGCCACCACGCTAAAGGTTTTGGATGGAAGGAAGGAAGCACACAGGAACTTTGATGATATTGTTGAGCTGCTGAAGACTTCCCGTTATGGAGGAAAATTACTTTTTAAAAATGTACTGCTTGCTAGATTTTCTGTTCCTTGTAGTTGAGAACATTCCTGATGCATTCCTTTCTCTCTAAGTTCTGTAAATACAGAGACTCTGTCTAATATACTTTCCGTCGAATTACTAGTGCAAGAACCATGCCTGGAACACAGAAGGCACCTAATGGATGGATATGCTGAATTAATAAGTACCTTTTTAGATACTGGAATTTTCTCTATAAGGACTTTAGCCTTTGGGAGACACCTCTCTTCTAACCCCCAGACAACTCTCACTTTTCTGGCTCAGTTCAGGGGTTCCCCGGACACACACTTTTGTTTGTGTCACCTAGGCCCCTGAAGAAATGTTTTTGCTATATAGTATCTTCCAACCTTGCTTAGTCACAGTTTCATCGCTGGGAAAAACAAGACATCAAATCACTCTATAAAACCCGAGAAATAAAATTTCATCCTTTTCTAACTCAAGGCTCTTGGATAGAATCAGAGTGGACCAGTCTTACATCAAATTCTGTCCATCAGCAAATAGCGTTCTAGAAGAGGAGAGACCAGGAAAAATCTCCCACTTGGTGAGAGCCAAATTAGGGAACGCTGGCTGGCACCTCATGCAGGCGGAAGGATGATATCTCCTGGAAAGTGAAGTGGTTCTTTAGTGAAGTGGCAAGAAAATATTTTAAGAGTCTCATTAACTACTGACATAAGAAGAGATAGAATTTTTAAAAAAGCATCCTGAGTTTGTGGAGTGTAATTGGACTATTGTAGACAAGTCTAGAACCACCTTAGATATAACTGGGACTGGCAGCCCTTTGATTTTCTAGTGTGCGATGATAGAAAGAAGGGTATTTGGGGCTTACAAACCTGGTTGGAATCCAGCTTCCAGCCTTTCCTTACTAGGTACCTCTGGGCCAGTTGCTTGCTCTGAGCTCTGGTTTCTTACTTTGTGATACTACCATGCTCACAGGGTTGTTTTGAAGATTTCAATAAAATCATGCAAGTAAAATACCTGGCACTAAGTATTGGTGTGCCACTATTTACAATGGAGAAGCAAAGTCGGCTTACAACACTATTCTCTTCTGTTCCAAGTGGAGAGATTTTAAGTGAGAAAGACAAAAGTACCTTTCAATGAACTAGAAGGGAAGAAGCATAGACTCAAAGTCCGCTTCCCTCCTAAAAGGAGATCATCTTCCTTCGGGTTTAGGAAGGAATATCTGGCAGGCGAATCGGCCTCCCTGCTTCTGGCTGCAGGAGATAGGACAGCTGCTGCCACATGCCCCTGACCTGGCTTTCAAGCAGATCTTTGCCCTGCTGGCTCTGCAGGAGAACCCCATCTTCCTCCAAGGCCCTTCTTTTTGCAAGGGTGCCAGCTTCTATCTCTGTTCTCCAGGAAGAATTTTGGATTTCCTTGCCAGTCCCCTCTCTCCTCTGAGTCCCTGAAGGCCCGGGGTGGCTCTCCTCAGCCCCTGCAGATGCTTTGGGGTGTCAGTTGAAGTCTGCTTACGTGGTGGGTGTGAGGATAACGATGCAGCTGACATGGAGCCCTGCCCTTTGTGTCTCTCTTCTCACGTCCCAGGAGGCTTTCTCCACTGATGAGTACAATGATGGTAAAAGCAGTGATTCTAATTTGTGAGAAATGCTCTGCCTTTCTTTCTAAAGAAATGATTTTTGTGTTTGAAAATTGTAATGCACTTTCAGTATGTAAAATATAGATAAGCAAAATGAGGAAACCAAACCNGTTCCTCTGCCTTTTCTAAAACCAGTTTGAACATCTGGAAGTTCACAGATCATGTACTGTTGAAGCCTGGCTTGGAGTATTCCAAGCATTACTTTACTAGTGTGTGAGATGAATGCAATTGTGCAGTAGTTCGAGCATTCTTTAGCATTGCCTTCCTTAGGGATTGGAATGAAAACTGACCTTTTCCAGTCCTGTGGCCACTGCCGAGTTTTCCAAATTTGCTGGCATATTGAGTACAGCACTTTCACAGCATCATCTTTCAGGCTTTGAAATAGCTCAACTGGAATTCAATCACCTCCACTGGCTTTGTTCATTGTGATGCTTCCTAAGGCCCACTTGATTTCACATTCCAGGATGTCTGGCTCTGGATGAGTGATCACACCATCGTGATTATCTGGGTTGTGAAGGTCTTTTTTATATAGTTCTTCGGTGTATTTTTGCCCCCTCTCGTTAATATCTTCTGCTTCTGTTTAGGTCCATACCATTTCTGGTTAAGTATGAATGAATAGAAGAGATGGAAAGAGAAAATGGTTTCTTTGTCTTCAAAAATGGAAAACTGTCATCTCCAATGGCTCCCTGGTAAAGAACCCACTTGTCAATGCCTGAGATGTGGCTTTGATCCCTGGGTTGGGAAGATCCCCTGGAAAAGAAAATGACAACCCACTCCAGTATTCTTGCCTGGGAAATCCCATGGACAGAGGAGCCTGGAGGGCTGCAATCTATGGGGTTGCAAAGGAGTCAGACACAACTTAGCAACTAAACAAAAACAACTTGTCTCCATGACTGTTTTGTTTTCTCCATCAGCTCTACAATTTCTTGCCAAGGATAATGAATTTCCTTCCAAGATCCCACCAACCTCTCTTTAGTAAGTGGGAGAAACTGAACATGTTTATTGCCAGTGTGATTGAAAACCACAAGTAAGACTGGAATCCTGCGGAAGCAAGAGACTTCATTGATGCTTCCCTGCAGGAAATAGAAAAGATGAGAAATCAGAGTTTTCTCCTGAGTTTTGTTCTTAAAACGAAATAAGGAGATTCTGGCTTCTTAACGCTGCTGTACGAAATCACCAAAAATCTGGAATCTTAAAAAAGCACACATTGGGAGGGCGGGAAGATGGCGGAGGAATAAGACGGGAGATCACTTTCTCCCACACAATTTCATCAAAAGANTGCTGCTAAGTCGCTTCAGTCGTGTCCGACTTTGTGCGACCCCATAGATGGCAGCCCACCAGGCTTCCCCTGTCCCTGGGATTCTTCAGGTAAGAACACTGGGGTGGGTTGCCATTTCCTTCTCCAATGCATGAAAGTGAAAATTGAAACTGAAGTCACTCGGTCGTGTCTGACTCTTAGTGACCCCATGGACTGCAGCCTACAGGGCTCCTCCGTCCATGGGGTTTTCCAGGCAAGAGTACTGGAGTGGGTTGCCATTGCCTTCTCCGACTCCATATTATAGCCTCCAGTACATTTGCATTCATGAATGGGAAATCACCAACAGCTTTCCATATCTTTCAGTACTTATCTTCAACATTGTTTTTAATGGCTCATAGAATTTTGTTATGGGTGTGTATAGCACCATTTATTAGTTTAACTAGTTGCCTCTTGTTGGGCATCTGGGTTATGTACAATTTTTCATTATTACTCACAATGATGTGGTGATTAATAGCCTTTTCCCCCCAGGGTCAACGCCTAGCAGATGCTGTGCTGGGAATGATGTGAGTGTTTTAAAGTTTCAAAAAAATTCACGTTGCAAAAGGTTTTCTCAGAAAGGCTCAGTCCACTTGCAGTTGGGTGTGGCAGCCTGTCATACTTTTCAAGGTGTTTCTCAGCTGAGCTTCACTACAGCCCGATAGAATCAGTGGGGCCGATACGACTATTCGTATTTTGGAAGCTGAAAGAACTCAAGTGCAAAGAGGTTACAAAAGGGACCTCCAGGTAACTGAATGCCGTGAGTCACCACAGAGAAACATGCATGAAATGAACCATGGAATGAGGGGTACTTAACAAAACAGAAAGACAGTGGTCACTGCTCTAAAGCTCTTCTTATATTATATCGTGGGGACAGTGTTCTGTTAAGTGTTGGCAAAAAAACCCTGTCATCAGCATCTAGGAGGGAGCTCACCTTTCAGTTTTCTGTTCTCAGAGAAGTGCTTGGGGAGTCAGGATCCCCGCTCATCCAAAATGCCAGGGTGGAGAAGCAGCTTGGCCAAGGTCTCTTGGCAAGGTAATGGCCAGCTCAGAACTGGAGGCCAGGTCTCCGGGCTCCCTGTGACACATGAGGCGTCTCTGAGACAGCTGGGAGCTTACCATTGGCCACGTTGCTCACACTTGTACAGTTTCCCAGATGAGGTTAGTGACGTGGCGCTCTCATTAAAATGAGAATTCTGGTCCAGTAGGTCTGGGGTAGGGCCTGAGATTCTGAATGTCTAGTAAGTTCCCAGGTAATGCCTACAGGTCTAGACCACTCTTTGAGAGGCAAGTAGCTGGACAACTGTTCAGCTCAAGACAAAGGAAGCGACCTAGATAAAGATAGGGCCTACTGGCAAATAGTACAGTATTTTGCAGACTCATGACTGGGAAAGGGTGTTCTGGTTGTTACGAGAGTCTCACAATGAATCTTGGCCTTTATTCATCAGAAACACCCGAAAGGGAGACCAACCAGCTGATCAAGGGGAGGTCTGTGGCCACGGTGGCCAAGGGATGTTCAGACACACCCACCCGCGCCACAACCAGCCCTTCTTTGTTCAGCATGGCAGCCAGGACAAAGCCATTTTGTTTAACATTCCAAAGGCATTTCCACTGTCTCCCAGAGTCTTTTTAATGACCTGGAGAACTACCAAGAGGTTCTTGGTGGCACGACAGGCTCCTTGTGACACCAGGATGATGAAAGCGCCATACTTGATGAGGAGAGAAGAGGAAGTGGAGCCCAGGCACAGAAGCAGAGGGTGTGGGCTTGGGAGGTTTCTCAATCACAGGCAGGGCTCGCCCTCTCCCGAGCAGAGGCAGGAGATGTCAACGTTGTTGGCAATTCTGGGCACGGAGCTGTGGGCTTGCAATAATAATGGTGTTCAGGGCCTGGGGAGGGACCAGGGAGGGCCACCTGGGGCATGAGGATGAGGGGCTGGGCCAGGCTGGCCCAAGCATGGGGTCAGGGAAGGAGGCTGTGAGTGCTGGCTGTTTCTTTAGGTTTGGGAGTGCTGGCGTCAAAGCTAGAATAGCAGACTCACAGGAAAGAATCTTAGGGGTTATATAATTGTGGCATTTATAATGATGAATTATGTACTTATTTATTTGCCTGTGCCAGGCCTTAGCTGCAGCATGCAGGCTCTTTAGTGTAGCAAGCGGGATCTAGTTCCTTGGCCAGGGCCCCCTGTATTGGAAGCACAGAGTGTTCGGCACTGGTCCACCAGGGAGGTCCCAGTCATGGCATTTTGATGTCATGTTCCTTGGAGCACTAAATGTCTTTTTTATGTGAAACTGTTTCAGAGACTGCTGTTTGCCAGTAGGTCTAAGGGGATGTGGGACTGTTCACCCCTACTTTAGCACCATTTTGTATCTATTTTGGAGATGGTGATGGCACCCCACTCCAGTACTCTTGCCTGGAAAACCCCATGGACGGAGGAGCCTGGTAGGCTGCAGTCCATGGGGTCGCTAAGAGTCAGACACGACTGAACGACTTCACTTTCACGTCTCATTTTCATGCATTGGAGAAGGAAATGGCAACCCACTCCAGTGTTCTTGCCTGGGGAATGCCAGGGACAGGGGAAGCCTGGTGGGCTGCTGTCCATGGGGTCACACAGAGTCGGACACGAATGAAGCGACTTAGCAGCAGCCGCAGTATCTACTTTATACACTGAGATTCTATGACATTTCTAGAAGAGATTGTACTAAGAAATGTTTCCTAACCTCCTTATTTTGTTGTTGTTCAGTCACCAAGTCGTGTCTGACTCTTTGCGACCCCACGGACTGCAGTACACCAGGCTTCCTTGTCCTTCACCATCTCCCAGAGTTGCCTCAGAAAAGAAAGACNATTGTACTAAGAAATGTTTCCTAACCTCCTTATTTTGTTGTTGTTCAGTCACCAAGTCGTGTCTGACTCTTTGCGACCCCACGGACTGCAGTACACCAGGCTTCCTTGTCCTTCACCATCTCCCAGAGTTGCCTCAGAAAAGAAAGACTTTTTGAGCCTTAGAGCCAGTTCATGACAAAACACTGCTGGTTCACCTCTCCCAGGTGTGGTCGTACCCATGGTGCTATAGGTTGAATAAGACCCAAACACAGGCCCATTGACCTCGCTCCATTTCCCCACTCCCAGCCACACCAAAACCCCAACCAGTGGCCACACGTACAACATTCCACTTACGCCGGGATCTGGAAGGAGGGCCTGCGGTTTGATGGGCAAGAGTGCCTGTGTGATGTGACACATGTGGGCCTCAGTCAGCCCCCAGGGGCTTCCCAGCTAACTGCAGGTCCCACTGTGGCTTAGGCCAGCAGGTTTTCAATGAACTGGGCCCAGTGCACCCTCAGCACCCTATGAATCACTGACTTATCCCACCACACAAACGAGAAGCTACTTTGCCAACAGAAGAGCTAGCTGTATTATCAATATAAACACTCAGTGTAAGATACAGAGAATAGCCTGCAGTTACCGTGAGGAGGAGCAATAACGGGCTGGGGAGTGGGAGGTGCAAACCATGGGGCATAAGATAGGCCCAAGGATGTATTGTGCAATGAGGGGAATCTAGCCAATATTTTATAATAACTGTAAATGTAAAGTAACCTTTAAAACTGTATAAAATTTAAACTTTTTTTTTTTTTAAAGAAAGAATAAATCCTGAGTTCTCATCTCAAGGAGAAAACATTTCTGTTTTTATTTTGTACCCATACGGGATGATGGATACTCACTAAACTTGCTGTGATATTCACTTTATGATGTATGTAAGTCATATCGTGGCATCGTACACCTCAGACATACAGGGCTGTGTGTCATTTATTTCTCAAGAAACCTAGAAGAAGAAAAAAGACACAGTGTAACAATGTGCCTACTACTACTACTAAGTCACTTCAGTCGTGCCCGCCTCTGTGTGACCCCATAGACGGCAGCCCACCAGGCTCTGCCGTCCC
>SJYV01042172.1:124941-158218 GCA_006410875.1 Neotragus pygmaeus
TCTCAAGAAACCTAGAAGAAGAAAAAAGACACAGTGTAACAATGTGCCTACTACTACTACTAAGTCACTTCAGTCGTGCCCGCCTCTGTGTGACCCCATAGACGGCAGCCCACCAGGCTCTGCCGTCCCAGGGATTCTCCAGGCAAGAATACTGGAGTGGGTTGCCATTTCCTTCTCCAAACAGTGTGCCTAGTTGCACGTATTCTGATCCTCTTTCCAGGCACATGGTGACCCTTTACTTCTCCATTTCTTTTCATAGGCACGCCCATGTCCCACGTGCTGTCCAGATAAATGTGAATGAAGCGCCTGAAATTAGTGTGTAACTCTCCTCGTTCCCTTTCCTGTGGTGCAGCCTTTGTGGAAGCCCAGGCTGAGATGGAGCCGCTGTTCAGGGCTCCTCTGATGAGGGGTATGCCTCTGCCAACCTGTGGCCAAGGTGGTGTGAACAGGAGCTAGATCTTAATTTGTTTAAGCCATTAATAGGTCAGAGTTTTGTTATAGCAAAACCTAGCTTATCCTAACCCTGGACATTTATAAAAATAAATCAATCTTTTAAATGGAATATTGTTGATTTCCTCATAATTTTCCTGTGAATTCAATAGGTCATCTCCAACTCTGGAGCTCTAGTACCAAATAGCCATGTGACCGGAGAATTCATATTTGAAGGATACAGAACTGTATAGGAAAATTAGATACTAAATGGACGATGATTGCAGATTAGTGGATGAAAGTTTATGAATCACTTTAGGTTCATTAAAGTAGATCAAGAAGATAGCACAACAAATGACAACGATATTTATTGATATCAAATAACAAAATGAATGACATTTAATACATGTTAATTTAACATCAGTGGTATCTGAAACACTAATTTCCATTTATCATCCCTTATTCAAGAGGACCTTTTCAGGATTACCCTTCATAACACACTAAAAGATGTTTTCCTGAATCTGGTTTTCTATCTTAGGCGCCATGCCTTTCTAATTTAATGACAAGAATTGGTTGACATCCGTCTCCCTTAATCCTGTCATGGTACCAGGGAGCTAAAATAAACTGGATTTTTGTTGCTGAAATTATTTTGTGCACCGATATTTAATTTCCCTCTCAAGCTCTCTTGGTATAATCGCCAAAGTTCTGCTCATGCCAGCGCCACAGCAGCTTTTATGTGGCTTTCCAGTAACCTGGTGCCAATTCTGGTTTCAATTTCACATAACTGTATGGTTCCAAATAACTGACTCATCCTTTAAGTCTTAATTCCTAATTCCTGATTGGCCCAGTTGGAGCCGGGAGTAAACGCTTGGTGCAGTTACTTAGAGTTGGGAGGGGATCATGTGGTACATGGGCTTTCAAGGTGGTGCTAGTGATAAATAATCTGCCTGCCAATGCAGGAGCTGTCAGAGACGTGGGTTCGATCCCTGGGTTGAGAAGACCCCCTGGAGTAGGAAATGGTGACCCACTCAGTTAGTGACCCATTCTTGCCTGGATAATCCTATGGACAGAGGAGCCTGACAAGCTATAGTCCATGGGGTCACAAAGAGTTGGACATGATGCAACCATGTGGTACACAGGGTTGCCTTTTCCTTTGAAGAAAATGGAATTCCAAAGAGAAGGATAAAGGACGTTAAGGACTCTTTAACACAGAGAAACTTGTATACTTGGCAGAAAATGCTTGTGGTTACCAAAAAAAAAAAGACTCAAATTACGTATAGAATTCCATATAAGGGATTGGAAGAGGCTATTGTTTTCACTTCTCACTTGTTTATTTTGTTGATTGTTAACATCACTAGTGGGAAGCAACATTGGGTACCAAATGGGGAAAAAAAGAAAAATTTACTGAAAAACTTAAATTTGGCATATAAAGGCTTATCCACCAATTTGTGTTTTGTACAAATTAGGCCTACCATTTTAGGTTGGCCTGCAGAATATCACAGAAGCACTGGGTTAGATAATAAAAGCCCTATGTGGTCATGAGGATAGGGATAAAACAGGGATTCTAGTCCTTCTCTGTGCATTAGAATGATTCAGTTCACTTCAGTCGCTCAGTCGTGTCCGACTCTTTGCGACCCCATGAATCACAACACGCCAGGCCTCCCTGTCCATCACCAACTCCTGGAGTTCACTCAGACTCATGTCCATCGAGTCTGTGATGCTNTTTCACTTTTCACTTTCATGCATTGGAGAAGGCAATGGCACTCCACTCCAGTACTCTTGCCTGGAGAATACCAGGGTGGGGGAGCCTGGTGGGCTGCCATTTATGTGGTCGCACAGAGTCGGACACGACTGAAGCGACTTAGCAGCAGCATATATTGGTAATCACTTTAGATAATTACCTCACAGAAACTAAGCTGGACATAAGCATATCCAATAATTCAGCAATTCTATTCTAAAGCATATACTCAAAAGAAATGCATATATATGTTCACCAAAAGATATGTGCTAGAATGTATACGGTTTATATTTTTAAACTTTTATTTTGCAAAAGCTGACTAACAATGTTGTGATAGTTTTAGGTTGACAGTGAAGGAACTCAGCCATACATATACATGTCTCCATTCTTCCCCAAACTCCCCTCCCATTCAGGCTGCCACTTAACATTCAGCAGGATTCCATGTGCCATACAGTAGGTCCTTGATGGGTATTCATTTTAGATATAACAATATGAATGTACCTTATTTATAATAGCCCCAAATGGGAAACTACCCAAATGTCCATTAACAGTAAACTAGATCACCAATTGAAGTATATTCACACAGTGTGGTAATATACCGGATGAGAATGAAAAAACTACAATCATAACAAACAATGTGGATGAATCTTGTAAGCATAATTCTGAGTAAAAGAAATCACACTTTCAAAAGAACATTCTGTATATTTCATTTAGATAGAATACAAAAGCTGGCAAAGGTCATCTCTGTGTTAGAAATAGGATAGTAATTATCTTTGGTGGGGGTTTTAGGTGCTAGAGAACTTATGATTCGTGGTCTGGGTTCGTGGGTATTTGTGAAAATTCATTAACACATACACTTATAATTAATTCACTTTTCTGTATGTATTTTATATTTTGATAAAAATCTTAAAAAAAAGTTAGTGGTTCCTGGACTTCACACCAGATAAATAAAATCCAGCTCCCTGGGGGTGGGTCNTGGGTATTTGTGAAAATTCATTAACACATACACTTATAATTAATTCACTTTTCTGTATGTATTTTATATTTTGATAAAAATCTTAAAAAAAAGTTAGTGGTTCCTGGACTTCACACCAGATAAATAAAATCCAGCTCCCTGGGGGTGGGTCCTGAGTACAGCATTTCACAGAGCCCTTCAGGCGATCATCATGTACAGTCAGTGGTGAGAATTGGCTAGTGGGATGAGCCTGGCCTGGAAACTGGGAAAGCTGGGTTTAGAGTCTGGTCTTGGGCAAATCATCCTCATGCTCTGGGCCTTGGCTACCAAAGAGCTTAGCAGGTGTCTCTGTGGTCCCTTGCAGCCTGTTGATCCTAAGGCATTAGCATAGCTGTGTTAATCCAACAGATAAGTTGACACTATAGTTTCAGAGGGGGATGTGATGGAAAAACAGATTTGCTGGGAGATGTGTGCCAGGATTGTGTGCTCCAGCTGTTCACTGGCTTACCACAATAGGGTGTCCAAGGGCAATGACGTCAGAATGGGGCTATACTGAGGGCACCTGGGAACTACCTTAGTCTCTCTCCCAATTTTATCTGGAGGTGGAACTAACTGGACATTGAATTCACATTTTTCAGTTTGACTTCATCATCCCTTTGGAGTAGGCTGTGAATAATCCAGGAAACTGAGTTTCAAAAAATATCAGTGCTTGCTAGATCATCTGACTTGGTTTGCACTCATTTAAAAATAAAATCTACCTCACCCTTTTTCAAATAAATATATGAAGAATCCAAATGTGAAAGTGTTCATTGTTCAGTCGTGTCCGACTCCTGGCGACCCCATAGACAGTAGCCCACCAGGCCCCTCTGTCGGTGGAATTTCCCAGGCAAGAATACAGGAGTGGGTTTCCATTTCCTTCTCCAGGAGTACTTCCTGACCCAGGGATCAAATCCAGTTCTTCTGCATTGCAGGCAGACTCTTTACTGTCTGAGCCACCAGGGAAATCTAAATGTACATCCAAGTTTAAAAAGTGAACGGATTCCTGAGGAGTTGATGTTCATTTTTTAGTGAACAACATTTCCTTTCTTCAAGAAACTCTCAGTACATAGAACAACTTCTACGGTCCAACGTTCTCACTTTATAATAGGGCAAGTGAGGTCCGACAAGGAGAAATGATTTGTCCCAGGTCACACATTCACCAGTGACAGAGCCAGAGCAAATCCTGGTGTTTTGACTTGGGGATTTTCACCGGTTCACCATCTACACGTCCTAAGTTTGAGCCAGGCTTGGGAGAGCTGATGCTGAGCCAGCTACAGTGCATATGAGGTTCCTGGTCCTTCATTTGGTTCCTGTCCCTTGGGGTCTGGCCTGGTGCCTGTCTCCTTTGTTACTGATCATTCTGTGAGCAGAGCCTGGATCTCCATTCAATCTGGGCATGGCGTCTATGGCACCTGGCATCGTGGGACTCTGAAAAGGCTCTCCTCTCTGAACATGCTTTGGGGGTTGGTGCAAGATGAGCTTGGCTGGGGAAGTGTTAATGGTGGTGGTGGTGTGCTTTAATTTGCCCATCACTGCCGGATGTTACACAGTCTGGGAGCCAATGCCAAGAAATGTGACTCTGGCATCAACTAACCCTCGTGGACACGCTCATAGGGACGTGAGCAGGTGGCCTGAGAGGGGCACACAGGAGCCTTGTGACCCATTGCTCTAGCTGGGCCAGTGATCTCAGCCAAGGATGGGGACCCTCTCTTCTATTCCAGGGATGGCTCTGGTTCAGAAACCTGAACAACGATAATAATAATAATAGCAACAACTGATTCTCACCGGGCATCAGGAAAGGTGTTGGGTAGGATAATGGTTGTCAAGCATTTTCAGTCACAGAAATCCTTATTAGAATAAAAGATTATGCAGAACCTCAATATTTAGACTAGAGATAGAAGATTCTTAAGAAAGGAGGGACCTTAGATCTTTTTCACCAGACCATATCTCCTACCCTAGCAGTTTTTAAACTGTATGTTACAAAGTCCTTGGTGTTCCTAGGAGACCCCTCAGGACCCCCATAGTTGGGGGAGGGTGTTCAGTGGAGGGTTTGTATTCAAGGTTCAGTAGATCTAGGTGCTGGTTCCCTCCAAACTACTCATCTATCTCTTGTCTAAATATTGAGGTTCTACATAAGCTTTTGTTCTAACAAGGATTTCTGTGACTGAAAATGTTTGACAACCACTGTCCTACCCAATACCTTTCCTGATGACCAATGAGGACCAGTTATTATTATTATTATATTCTTGTGGAATGTATTCTTACAACCTTTCTAGATATTCTGTGTTAGGTGAGTCTGCTTTGTATAAAAATTAAATTCCTTGTGCGGTAGTTTAGGTCTGTTCGCGGCTCCCAGCCTGCTTTCACACTCCTTCCTGTTATCCTGACACAGTCTCCCATCTGCCAGGTCGCACCTGATGCAGCCTCTGTGGGGTGACCGTTCTCTCAGGCCCCTCTGTCTTCCCCACATTGCGCCTCACCAGCCACTTGCCTCACTGCTGAGGAGGGCACCGGGGGACGTCTCTACTCATTCCTGGAAAACTGTAACTGCATCACATCTTAACCTCTTTTTTTTCTTTTTTCTAGCTAGTTGTTCTAGGTTCTCTGCTCTTTNCGTTGGAGAAGGAAATGGCAACCCACTCCAATGTTCTTGCCTGGAGAATCCCAGGGATGGGGGAGCCTGTTAGGCAGGCGTCTATGGGGTTGCACGGAGTTGGACATGAATGAAGCGACTTAGCAGCAGTAGCAAGGCAGTTCTATTTCCAGTTTTTTTAAGGAATCTCCACTGTTCTCCATAGTGGCTGTACTAGTTTGCGTTTCCACCAACAGTGTAAGAGGGTTCCCTTTTCTTCACACCCTCTCCAGCATTTATTGCTTGTAGACTTTTGGATTGCACCCATTCTGACTCACATGAAATGGTACCTCATTGTGGTTTTGATTTTCATTTCTCTGATACTGACTGATGTTGAGTATCTTTTCATGTGTTTGTTAGCCATCTGTATGTCTTCTTTGGAGAAATGTCTATTTAGTAATTTGGCCCATTTTCTTTTATTGGGTCATTTATTTTTCTGTAATTGAGCTGCAGGAGTTGTTTGTATATTTTTGAGATTAGTTCTTTGTCAGTTTCCTCATTTGCTATTATTTTCTCCCATTCTGAAGGCTGTCTTTTCACCTTGCTTATAATTTCCTTTGTTGTGCAGAAGCTTTTAAGTTTAATTAGGTCCCATTTGTTTATTTTTGNAAGGCTCTCCTCTCTGAACATGCTTTGGGGGTTGGTGCAAGATGAGCTTGGCTGGGGAAGTGTTAATGGTGGTGGTGGTGTGCTTTAATTTGCCCATCACTGCCGGATGTTACACAGTCTGGGAGCCAATGCCAAGAAATGTGACTCTGGCATCAACTAACCCTCGTGGACACGCTCATAGGGACGTGAGCAGGTGGCCTGAGAGGGGCACACAGGAGCCTTGTGACCCATTGCTCTAGCTGGGCCAGTGATCTCAGCCAAGGATGGGGACCCTCTCTTCTATTCCAGGGATGGCTCTGGTTCAGAAACCTGAACAACGATAATAATAATAATAGCAACAACTGATTCTCACCGGGCATCAGGAAAGGTGTTGGGTAGGATAATGGTTGTCAAGCATTTTCAGTCACAGAAATCCTTATTAGAATAAAAGATTATGCAGAACCTCAATATTTAGACTAGAGATAGAAGATTCTTAAGAAAGGAGGGACCTTAGATCTTTTTCACCAGACCATATCTCCTACCCTAGCAGTTTTTAAACTGTATGTTACAAAGTCCTTGGTGTTCCTAGGAGACCCCTCAGGACCCCCATAGTTGGGGGAGGGTGTTCAGTGGAGGGTTTGTATTCAAGGTTCAGTAGATCTAGGTGCTGGTTCCCTCCAAACTACTCATCTATCTCTTGTCTAAATATTGAGGTTCTACATAAGCTTTTGTTCTAACAAGGATTTCTGTGACTGAAAATGTTTGACAACCACTGTCCTACCCAATACCTTTCCTGATGACCAATGAGGACCAGTTATTATTATTATTATATTCTTGTGGAATGTATTCTTACAACCTTTCTAGATATTCTGTGTTAGGTGAGTCTGCTTTGTATAAAAATTAAATTCCTTGTGCGGTAGTTTAGGTCTGTTCGCGGCTCCCAGCCTGCTTTCACACTCCTTCCTGTTATGCTGACACAGTCTCCCATCTGCCAGGTCGCACCTGATGCAGCCTCTGTGGGGTGACCGTTCTCTCAGGCCCCTCTGTCTTCCCCACATTGCGCCTCACCAGCCACCTGCCTCACCGCTGAGGAGGGCACCGGGGGACGTCTCTACTCATTCCTGGAAAACTGTAACTGCATCACATCTTAACCTCTTTTTTTTCTTTTTTCTAGCTAGTTGTTCTAGGTTCTCTGCTCTTTTTTAAAAAAAAAAAATTTATTTATTTTTAATTGAAGGATAATTGCTTTACAGTATTGTGTTGGTTTCTGCCAAACATCAACATCAATCAGCCATAAGTATACCCATGTCCCCTCCCTCTTAAACCTCCCTCCCATCTCCCTTCCCATCCCACCCCTTTAGGTTGTTACAGAGCCCAGGTTTGAGTTCCCTGAGTCATACAGCAAATTCCCATTGGCTGGGCTTCCCTGGCGGCCCAGATGGTAAAGAATCTGCCTGCAATGCAGGAGACCTGGGTTCAATCCCTGGGTCGGGAAGGTCCCCTGGAGGAGGGCATGGCAACCCATTCCAGTATTCTTGCCTGGAGAATCCCCATGGACAGAAGAGTCTGGTGGGCTACCATCCATAGAATCTCATGGTCAGACATGACTGAGCGGCTAACACACACACATACCTATTTTACATACGGTAGTGTATGTTTTCATGTTACTCTCTCCAGATATCCCAACCTCTCTTAGTAGAAGAAAGTCTGATACCGTCCTCTGAAACTGATTTCCTTCAAAATTAGCCCCAAATCACAAGTGACTATCAATACTGTTTCTAAATCTGGGCAGAGAGAGGCCCGGGATGCTCTGTCGTGCCATCCTCAGTGTCCGATGCTGCCCAGAGCTCTGATGGCCACAGTCCTTGGTTCTCTCAAGTGCTCTGTGGATGCTTCCAAAGCGTAATACTGGCCAGGATGGCTGGGGCCCAAGGGACCCTGTGTCCCGTGTCCTCATCTGTGCCACACCAACTGCTTTAACTGTGTTAAACTCAGAAGCCCCTGCCCAGGGCCCTCTTTACCTTGTGGCAAGTCCCTTCTGCGGCCACCAGAGCTCTTCCCTACTCTCTGGCCCACCGTCAGGGCTATTTACTTCTGACCTCTGCTCTGGGAACAGAGCTGTGGTTGTGGTCCCTTCTCCTTGCCCTAAGAAGGGCTCCTTTGGGAATTGCCTCTCATCCTTTGCTGGCCCCAGGGCCCCAGGGCTTCAAGGACAAAGAGGTGGAGAAGTGGAGCAGCCTGGCTAGAGCACTGGACAAACTCCCTGTTCTTCCCTTTCCGCAGACAAAGGCTTACTCCAGTGATTTTCCCTATAAACACGAAGTCCGCTCCAAGGTGACGTGCCGTCCCCACGTCTGGACGCAGAGGAGGCTGGCCACACCGGCCACCCCCCGTCCAAATCCACATCCAGTCCAGCAGTGACTGGGCCAGCATGACTCATGGGTCACACCCTGAGGCATTCCTGTCCTAGTCGGACAATTTGCTGTTTTCTTAAACACCTCAGAACTTTCCTGTTTTCAGGCCTGTACGCTACACTTCCTTCATTCTTTCGCTGCCAGAAATGCTCTCTTTTCAGTTTCCAACCACCCATCTCACCCATCCTTCAGAAGCTGGCTCAGAAACACCGCCTCCCGTGGGTACCGAGATTGAAGGTCTCAACCAATCCTCTTCTTTGAGTGCCCTTCACCCTTTGCTTGTCCCTCTCTCACTGCACTTATGGTTTGAATCCTGGATCACTCTTTCTTGTCTGTGTGGTCTTAGGAAATGTACTTAACCTTGCTGGCTCTCTATAAAATGAGGATGGGGATGATTCTTGCCACATGGAGTGACTGTGAAGCTTAACTGGGATCAGTGCTGACTAGCACATGAAAAGTTAGCTTATTCATTCATTAAATATTTATTGCGGGCCTACCATATGCGAGGCCCTTAGGATGCCAGGGTGAACAGACCAAGTCTTGGCCTTCATGGAGTTCACATTTTAGTGGTGAAGAAACAAACAAAAAAACAATAACAGCTATCTTGTATTAAGCAGTTTCTTTGGGCTCTGATATTTTATTGATTATTCCCTTTGGTCCCCACAGAAACCTTCTGTGCTACATATAATTATTATCTGCTGACAGACAGGAAGCTGAAAGTCAGGGAGTTAGTAATTTGTTCCAGCTCAAACATCTAGAAGGTGGTGGAACCAGGACTGGAATACAGACAATAAGACTTCAAACTTGCACTTAAGTATTAGGAAGAAAATTAAGCTAGGAAAATAAAATAAATGTGGAAGGGGACTGAGGGTGTGTGTGCAGATGATCCAAGGGAGATCAGGAAAGGATGCTGAGAAAGTGACCTTGAGCTGGGAAAGGTCAGGATGGAGAGAGGGCAGGGCAAACACAGACTCCAGGAAGGAATTGAGTTGGGTTTGTGGGACCAGCAAGACTGGTCTGGTCAGATTTAGTGACCCAGGGGAGGAGGTACAACATGAGGTTGAGGAGCTGCTACCACGGACTATTTTGACTGCTCTTAGAATATTTCTAGCCATTATAATTACAAGTCTTGCATCTCCCACTAGCCTGTGAGGCAGGGACTGTGTGTCCTGTTCACACTCATATGTGCCCAAAGTCCAGCTCTATGCTTTATTATGCACTGAACATTGTTGTTGAATTAGATTTTTAGTCTAATTGGGAAAAGCACAGGTTTTGCCAAAAATGCGAGCCGGGTTCACATTCTAACCCAGTCACTTAGTAGCATCGTGGGGAGTTCACACTCTCTCAATCTGTTTCTTCACTTGTCAAATGCAGAGAGGTCATGTTCCTTTTACAGCACTTTTTTATTTTTTGGATTAAAAGAGATGCTGCATATAAAACAGCTGGTGCATAGTAGATTTTTGATAACCCTTCCCTTCTAATACTCTAATCACTTACCCTTAGAATACCAATAACCACTCCACCTCCCCACCTAAGAAAGTTTTCTTTTAATTCCTTGAATGCCTTGGAAAGCTGGCCTATCCTATACCCCAGATGGCCTCTTTTTGTGGTCTGAACTGAACTGAACCTGCTTAACACCAAGGACTTCCTTTTTATTTTACTTATCCTTCATGCAAAGATAAATTTACATTTACATGACAACTCTTTGTATATTAAAATTATCGTTGGTCTTAACAGAAACAAGGAAGGTCCAAAATGTTAATTGAACCTGAGTATTCATCGGGCCATATAGAAATTACTATATAAACATTTGTGGAACTGAACTAAGTTTTTTAAGGAGTACACCAGGTTATATCCTTTTCATAAATCCAACCCAGTTCTCTGTGGGTATGCTCAGCTAAGATACTTTCAGCCTTACCACTGAAAAATGCTTCTGTAGGATGGTAGGAGATCCTCTTTCATGGTCCTTTCAAATGGAGCAGGTGCTGATGGGCTGGAGCTGGGGGTGAAAGATGTAACCATAATGTTACAGGAAGGCAGAAGTTGGGCTGCAATTTGATCGAAGCTGCAGCCTTATCTGTCATCAGCTAGATTAACTGTCATAGAGTGAGTGGGCCTTCTGGTATTATCACTATGGGCATAGCGCCTTGGCAACTGTCTCACTGGCCAGCACAGCCCAATATAAAATCCAATGGCTTGGTAGGTTCTGGAGGCAGAGGCTGTGGCCCCTCTTAATTTTGCATCCCTAACGCCTGGGCCTGGTTTATAGTTGATGCTCAATAAACATTTGTTCAATAAATCAATACATCAAAATATAGACTATATATAAGATATGGACTATATGTAAACTATAAGACTATATAGGAATTTTAGAAGAGAGGCATTATTTTAGACTTTTCCAGGGCCTTGAAGGATGAGACATGAGATGGTTATGTAATAAGTTACTGGGTAAGAACAATCTAAAACAGCTTGGAGTGGGAAGCTGCCGGCATGCTTCCAAGAAGATGGACACAGCTGGTCACCTTGGTTCAGGGTGAGTCCCTCAAATAGCGCCTCTCAGTTTAGTAAGTATAAGCAGACACCTACTGGCCTGACAGGAAGGTGAAACCGGGATTTGTCTTTTGTGGCTTACCAGCAGCCATTTCCCTCCTTGGTTTGCAGCACCCTGAAGAAGGTTGGATCAATTCACATCCAAGGCCCAGGAATCTTCTGGGTGGGAAAGGACCTGAGCACAACCTCCTTTTGCAGAGTTTGGAAGTGAGGGGAATTTTATGGGAGTGGCCAGGACCTTTGACTGACTGGCAGAAAATCATTCCAAGGTCTACAGCGTCTGGTTCGTGATGTGGGTTCAACACAGATGGCTGGGGAAAGCCGTTAGAATCCAGATCTGGGGACATAGCTCAGCAGAGATGTAATGATAGGAGCTATAACCTGTGTCCTGAGTAGGGACAGATGGTGTTCTAAGGTGGTTTAGGGGTGCTCCTTCAACTGCACCAGGGGATAAGAAGCAAAAGCAGACACAAACACTGACTGTTTTATTTATCCTTAGAAAGCTCTTGGAGTTCTTAGACAAATATAGGAGAGCATAGAGGGAAATATAGTTCTAATAGGAACATGCAGGATCTCCAGGGGCTTCACTGAAAAAAAAAACAGTGACTTTGTTTTACTGCAGGCAAATGAAGTAGATTAATGGGCTTCCTAAGTGGCATAGTGGCAAAGAATCTGCCTACCAACGCAGGAGATGCAAGAGACAAGAGTTTGTTTCCTGGGTTGGGAAGATCCCCTGGAGGAGAAGGAAATGACAACCCATTCTGGTATTCTTGCCTGGGAAATCTCGGACAGAGGAGTCTGGTGGGCTACAGTCCATAGAGTCACAAAGAATTGGACATGACAGCATGCACGCAATGAAGTAGATTACACCAGCTACAGGTTGCGAAGCGTAGAAAGTTTGTCAGGTGGGAGGCACCCAATGAGCAAAGATGTGGACATGGAAACAAATCTGCTGGGTGGTTTGTGGGTTGGTGAGAAGTCTTGATCCACAGTAGGAGGGATTTAGCTGGCCAGTGGTCAGATACAAGTCTGTGTGGATAAATGAAGCTAGATTTTGGATGGATTACCACAGTGATGGACCAGGAGTGTATACATTATTCCCAGGAAGTCGTGGCTCTGGGGGCACTTAAGCCCAAGAAGTCATTCTGAATGGTGCCCAGAGGAATGGATGGGAGAGGCAGAAGCTGGGATGCTGGGAGGTGAGCGAAGCTTTGATGCCTTGAAGGCAGGGATTCTGTCTTCTGCATCACGGACTCCCAGCAGAGCACCTGACATAGGGGTATTCGATAAAGATTTGTTGAGTACAGTAAGGCTGTCACGTGGTGGGAAGCAACCTCTCGATGTCAGGCAGAGCTCCTGATTTCTGAAGTCAGGAGACACAGATTCCAAATTCTGGCACTTCCTTTCAGTGGGATGTGGTGAAACTCTTTTCACCATATTGGAATTTCAGTTTCTCGGGTCTGAGGAACAGCCACTCACTCACCAAGCATCTGCTGAGCACTAGTCACGTATCACTCGTGCCAAGTCTCAAAGAGGAGTGACAGGTACTGTTCAAAGCAGTGCAGGTACTGGCTCACTTAATCCTGTGAGGGAGCTGTGGGGCCCTACATGGGAAACCTTGAAAAGAAAGGGGCTAGCTTTGTGTTCGGAAACTTAAGATGGCGCCTGGCGGAAGAGATGGGGGCGTGATCCATGGTGTTTGTCAAAGTGTTTGATTGGCTCTCTTGATTTCTGTGCACGTAAACAGTGAGTGATCATCATAGAATCCTGTTATAATGAAGGTGCATGATTTGACCTTTAACGTGATTGGTGCAACTATGGAAAGTCCCTCCTAAAACCCCCCTGCTTGTCTATATAAGCTGGGAGCCTGCAACAATAAAGCGGAACTGCTCAGACGGAACCCCTGTCTTGTGTGATTGTCTCTCGCTGGCCATGGCCGAGGGGCTGGGTTGGCGGACAGCAGACTCACCTTTCCTTGGGACCTCTCAGCTTTGCTGAGGGAAGTTCCACTGCCTCTCTCTTTCTGCGGAGCGCCCCCCGCAGGGAGCTACTTGTAGGATCCTCATTTTCTGGAAAGGGAACTAGAGCACGGAGGTTAAATAACTTGCCCAGGTTTCCACTGTTAGTAAGCGGCAGAGCTAGGACCCTGTCTGACTGTGAGGTTGGAGGCGGAGGTTCATTGAAGGATTCATAGGGATGTGATGTTTGAACCATGCTGGAAAGCTGCATAGGCATTGAAAGACGGAAAGGGACCACTAGCAGAGAGAACAGCAAAAGTGCAGGAGTCTGAAAGAGCATTTTGTTTGCTGGAGAGGAGACTGGTACAGGGACTAGAGAGGACCCACACCGTCATGGGGTTTGAATGCTATATGAGAGAATTTGAACGCTATCCAGGAAAACTTTCCCACATTTTCCAAAGTGTACAAAGAAGCCTCAGTTTGAAGGGACATAAAGAGGTATGTATTAGGATTCTCCAGAGAGAAAGAACCACTAGTAAGTATGTGTGTAGAAGAGATTTATTATAAGGAATGGGGGGCTGAGAAGTCTCCAGATCTGCAGTCAGCAAGCTAGAGACACAAGAGACAGGATAAGTTCCAGTCTGAGAGCCAGCAAGCTGGAGACTCAAGAAGAGATGGCCTTTCGGTCTGAGTTCGAAGGAAGGAGACCCATATCTCAGCTCAGGCAGCCAGACTGGAGGAACTCACTTTTACTCCACCTTTTCATTCTACTCAGGTCTTCAACTGAGAATGGGTGAGCTCATCTACCCTGGGGATGCATGACAGTCTACTAGCTCACTCAGAAACATCCTCTCAGCCACACCCAGGGTAATGTTTGGTCAAAAGTCTGTGCACTCCAAGTGACCCAGAAGATGAACCATCACGGATACTGGTTGTGAAAGGAAGTATGCATTTGGAGTAAATGCTGTGGGCAGCCCACTCCTTCTCCTCTGCCTCCAACAGAGCTCCAGTTTTGTTCAGAGATGTCTTCTGGCTCACAGGGAAGCTGACCCACCACCGGCCTGAGGGGGACTGATCTGAGGGAAAGGCTGTTCCTTTTGACAGTTCAGAACATGTGACCTGACTGTGGCCAATGAGACCAGAACGAATGCCAGGGGCCTTGTGGGAAAATTTCTTCTCATGAGGAAACGGTGGTTGTTCTTCCCTCTGCCCTGTATCAGGCCATCGCATGACCACCTGAGGAGAAAGCTGGCACTGACGAAGCCGGGGTAGAAAAACATGAGGATGTCTCCAGAGCCTGCCCTGCATCTCTAAACATCGGCTTTGTGAAATATCAATGTCCTGATTGTTTATCCCAGCTTTGTGTAAGCTTTTCTGTCCCTTGCAGCTGTGTCCTACCTGACACCATGGTAAAGTAAGACTGGGGATTAGACTTAAAGTCAGTGAGGTTTTCTTGATTCCAGGACTCCTCAAAGCAGCAGCATTTAGTATGTGGATGCACATTGCAACTACCCAGGCGTAGCATTTCCCAAACAGGCGAGACCGGATAAAGTTTTTCAGGGAAGAATCTCCTGAAGCTGGTGTTCATGGGAATGCTGGAACACGTGGTGGGGAGACTTGTGAGATGGGAGAGCAGGCAGATGACAACACAGTAAACTCCACCCTTTCCTTCTTCAACCACACCAAGAATTATGTCTCTGGTGACCGTGAAATTTAAGGAAATTCAGAAGTAGCTCCCCAGAAACAAGTTACCAGTCTTGACTTGCTCTAATGGCTGATTTCCTTATCTCCTTCCAGTCCTCAAACTCTGTGAGGCTTGTATAATTTGGTACATTCATCTCTGAGCATTGAACAAAGTTTCCCTTCTTTTTTTAGTCACTTGCCAACATCTGTGAATGAAGTTGAAGTTGATATATATATATCTATATCTATACACACACACACATACACGTACTCATCCAGTCTTTTTCTGGAGTGAATTATTTAAAGTAACCAACTGAATGAATCCCCACTCAGTTGGCCCCTGACTAACATTCAATTTCACTCAGGCTCTGACCATATTTTTAATTTCTCTGGTTTTCTGTGTTTTTAGTCTAACAGCCTCAGGGAAATGGCTTGAGGCCACAGAGGACAGTGTTAGAATGTTTTCTCTGCAGTGAGTGACAAGGTAGACAAATGGCTTAAAATCGAAGCCATCCACTCCATCTCAGATGAGAAAAATTGCTTCTGTGGCTCTTCTTGATCTATGTTAAATTCATCATGGGTTTCAGACTGAAACTGCTTCGGCTCCATAAAAGCAAAAGGAGAAGAGGAAGAGGAAGATCTCTGGCAGGTCTCCGCCCTAAATGAGCGGACCCCATGAGGATACGAACTGTGGAACCCTGCACAGGACAACTCCCCCCAGTTTCCTTTTCCACGCCATAGGATGCTGGCCATGACCTCCCAGAGACAGCATGGTGATGTGGGCAGAGCAAACGACAGAGCCCCTGTAAGGAGGTGGTGACGTGTCCCTGCTGGTTTCTGGTCTCATGGGCAGTGGTGAAGTCACTGCTGAGAACAACTGTGCTCCAGGGTGTGAGTGTGTCTCGTAGGTGATGATTTATCATGAGCTGGTGCTCACAGGAAGAAACACTCTCCTCATGAGAGGAAGGGCCCTGGACTTTCCTTGCCCCAGAGCCCAAACCTCAAAGGCCTGCCCTGGGAATTTCTCTTTAACCCTTAGAGAACCATGCTGCTCATCTGGGTCTTGTGTTGATCCAGGGTTGCCCACATCACAAGAAATCCTTTACTTCTCTGTTGACTAAGTTCATATCAATATGGAATCTGCTTTAAAAAGCCCAGCTAGTGCCAGGAAGACCAGATGAGTGGACTTTTATTGTGGAACTTTTATTGTGTTTCTTCTGATGGGGTCATTGTTGGTTATAGGACAAGGAGGAAGCCTGATCAGCAGTCAACACAGTAAAATTAAAAATTAACATGCTCCTGTTTGCAGAACTGTAATCTTTGGATCAGTCAATAGCTGGAGGCTGTGCCACTTACCTAATTTGAGGGTGGTCACAGATTCTGCTCAGAGACCAGCCCAAGTAAACAGTGAAGGCTGAGACCAATTGAGCAAGACTGGGATTAGGTACATTTGGGAGCGGGGTTCTCACAAAGTGCTTAGGGATTTCTTGCAGGGAACTGGCATCTGTGGTGCTGGGTGTAGGGGGCTTGAGAGGACCCTGAGCCCTAGACTTTTGGGAAGGCAGTAATTCCAACTGTCCCTTTCCCCAAGGAAGGCCAAGGATATGGGCAACATCTTTCCCTTTTTCTCTCCTCTTTTCTACCCCTTNAAGGATGGACTGGGAGTTTGGAGTTAGTAGAGGCAAACTATTACATATAGGATGGATGATGGATAAACAAGGTTTTACTGTATAGCACAGGGAACTATATTCAATATTCTATGATAAACCATAAAGGAAGAGAATATAAAAAAGTGTGTGTATATATATATATACATATATATATAACTTAGTCACTTTGTTATACAACAAAAATTAACATACATTATAAATCAAGTACACGTGCTAAGTCGCCTCAGTCATCTCCGATTCTTTGCCACGCTATGGACTGTAGCCCACCAGGCTCCTCTGTCAGTTGGATTCTCCAGGCAAGAATACTGGAGTGTGTATTCACTCCCTTCTCCAGGGGAGCTTCCCAACCCAGGGATCAAACCTGCGTCTCTTATGTCTCTTATGTCTCCTGCCTTGGCAGACAGGTTCTTTACCAATAGTGCCATTTGTGAAGGCCAACAATACTTCATTTTAAAACAAAGTTATGTTTTCTTACCTCATCCACAGAACTGTAAGCTCCTCAAAACCAAAGAGGGCATCTTCCTCATCTGGATTCCCTATAGTGGGAACTTGCTTTGAACTTTGCACATTAGAGACACTAGATAAATAATTACTTGATCAACAAATCAATCCGCTGTTTTTGTCAGCTACAACTTAAGTCAGTGATTCTCATCCTGTTTTCTATTTTTGTGAAGTGAAATGAAGGGCAGTCTTGTTCCCTTCTACAGTGAAAAAAATCATTGAGTGAAATTGTTTGTAACTCTAGTTGCATGTGTGCTCAGTTGTGCCTGACTTTGCAACCCCATGGCCTGTAGCTTGCAGGCTCCTCTTCAATGGGATTTTTCCAAGCAAGAATACTGGAGTTGGGGTTGCCATTTCCTACTCCAGGGGATCTTTGCCACCAAGGGATCGAGCCTGCATCTCTTGTCTCCTGCATTGGCAGGCAGGTTCTTTACCACTGTGCCACCTGGGAAGCCCCTTATAAATCCAAGTGAACAGCTAAAATCTCTAGCCACCCTCACAGGCTCACATTTGTAGTCTTTAAAAATTCCTGCCCCTTTTTTGTTTCTCTCTTTATGTAAGAAAAATAAAACAAAGTTTTCTGAAAAGGTAAAAACAAAAAAAGGAAGATATGTTCAATTGAGATAGCCCTACAAAATGAAGACTCCAGCAGCTCTAAATGACAATGATTATTTGAGAGCTGCACCCTAATAATGCCAACCATTACTGATCATTTATTATTGGAAGAAAGTTATCTCACCTAATCCTTATTACAACCCATTTTATAACTAGTAAAACTTTACTTCAGTTCATAAGGAGCTAACCTAAGTTTATAAGAGATCTGAATCCCTAAAACTGATACCAGAACCAGTGACCTTGACTATGCTATATTCCTCTCAAAGCCTTACTGGAGGTTTTCCACATATAGAGAAAAGCCTTCAGGTGGGAAAATTAACCCTAAAAGAAATCACAAGATAATTATTTTAAAAGATGAATATACCCTGTGTATCAAAAAGATTGTAACTTTAAATTATAAGCAGTTCAAAAATATTAATTAAATAAAAAATATTTCAATAGTTTGCTATTTTAAAAGGATTTACTAGAGTTAGGTAGTTTCTGACCTTATGCTAATTTTTCTAATTCAGGATACTATTTGTACTGTTTGATTTGTACTGAGAAGTACTGTTAATACTTTAACAGAAAATGACCTTTCCCTCCCCCTTTTAACTGTCACTTGAAAAGACTTCTTGCATTCTTGAGTGTGTGCTTTTAAAATTATAATTTGGTCCCAGTTTTCCCTATTATGAAAGTCTATCTCTGGTTTTGTAATGAAAGACATACAAATGAGCTTTTAGTAAAGCAGTTTTTATTTAAAGTAAATATATTTAAATCACAAGCTAGGAAGACTTTGTTTCATGGAACTATAAAATATTGGCAATGGAAGGAAATAAGGGAAGGGAATGGAAGAGAAATAAGAGGTCATTGAGACCAACCCTTTATCTGTCTGATTCATGAATCAGATTATTAACTACAACATCATGACATTTTTCTTGGAAAAATGCTTTCTTGTTTGCTATAGTATTAACGCAGGTTCCACAACTCAGCAGTAGATGTAGGCTTCATTTTACAAGGTGCACCAAGACACTCTGAAGTAATGACATATTTTTCCTCTTTTCAGATTGATTTTGCACCTACATAAGGAAACTAAGTGATGAAATTTTTTTTATTTGCTATGGATAATTGAATCAGGTACTTGTGAGGTCACTAGGAGACAAGTCATCTACTATTCAACAGGTTAATCATGAATATTGGTGTTATTTTTTGCCAGGCTGTATTAGAAAAGAGAATTAAGGTGTTTTATTTCAACANGTTTAGCATCAATGACTAAATCTAACAATCGTTTTTCCCGTGACCCACTGATTCCATTCCCACATGCATAGCCAAGAGAAACGAAAATACTTGTCCCTCAAAACACAGGCACAAGAATTTTTTTTAGCTATGCCTTGTGGTTTGTGGGATCTCAGTTTCCCAACCAGAGATTGAACCCTGGCCCTTGGCAATGAAAGAGCAGAGTCCTAACCACTAGGTCACCAGGGAATTCCCAAGAATGTACATCATTTAGATAAACGTCACATCATCAGAATGAAGTGCTTCCAAGAACACCATTGAGAACATTAAAAGACAACCCACAAAGCAGGAGAAACTATTTACATGGAGACAGCTGAAAAGGGGCTTTATCTAGAAGACTAAAGAACTCTTACCATTCAAAATTTAAAAAGCAAAAAAACTCAATAGGAGCTTCCCTGGTGGCTCAGTAGTAAAGAATTCGCCTGCCAGTGCGAGGGATTCCGGTTTGATTCCTGATCCGGGAAGATCCCACATGCCGAGGAGCAACTAAGCCCATGCGCCACAATTACTGAGCCTATGCTCTAGAGCCAGGGAGAGCCGCAACTACTGAAGCCAGTGCTCCCAACAGCCTACGCTCCGCAACAAGAGAAGCCGCTGCAACGAGAAGCCCAAGCAACACAGCTAGAGAGTAACCCCCACTCGCCCCAACTAGAGAAAGTCAGTGAGAGGAGCAGACACAGGAGGACACACAAGGAGTGACCCCACTGATGCAAAACGTCCAGAACAGGCAGATCCACAGACAGAGCGTGGGTCCAGATTGTCGGGGGCTGGGCAAGTGGTGGGGTGACTATAAAGGTCACAGGTTTTGTTTTCTGATGTTTATTCTACCATTGGATGGAGTGATTATCCAATAGTTGTATAGGTTGTATAACTTGTGAATGTGCTAAAATTCACGGAGTTATTTATTTTTGGCTGCTTCGCATGGCACACAGTTCCTAAGTTCCCCAACCAGGGGTTGAACCTGTGTACCCTGCAAGGGAAACAGAGAGTCTTAACCAATAGACCACCAAGGAACTCCAAAGTTAAACATTTAAAAGGGTAAGTTTCGTGGTATATAAATGATATTTGTGAAATAACAGGAAAAAATACATATTAGTGGCTTAGCGGTGAAGAATCTGCCTGCAATGCAGGAGCCTCAGGAGACGCGGGTTTGATCCTGGGTGGTGAAGGTTCCCTGGAGAAGGAAATGGCAATCCACTCCAGTTTTCTGGCCAGGGAAATTCCAAGGACAGAGGCGCTTGNCTACTTGTAGGATCCTCATTTTCTGGAAAGGGAACTAGAGCACGGAGGTTAAATAACTTGCCCAGGTTTCCACTGTTAGTAAGCGGCAGAGCTAGGACCCTGTCTGACTGTGAGGTTGGAGGCGGAGGTTCATTGAAGGATTCATAGGGATGTGATGTTTGAACCATGCTGGAAAGCTGCATAGGCATTGAAAGACGGAAAGGGACCACTAGCAGAGAGAACAGCAAAAGCGCAGGAGTCTGAAAGAGCATTTTGTTTGCTGGAGAGGAGACTGGTACAGGGACTAGAGAGGACCCACACCGTCATGGGGTTTGAATGCTATATGAGAGAATTTGAACGCTATCCAGGAAAACTTTCCCACATTTTCCAAAGTGTACAAAGAAGCCTCAGTTTGAAGGGACATAAAGAGGTATGTATTAGGATTCTCCAGAGAGAAAGAACCACTAGTAAGTATGTGTGTAGAAGAGATTTATTATAAGGAATGGGGGGCTGAGAAGTCTCCAGATCTGCAGTCAGCAAGCTAGAGACACAAGAGACAGGATAAGTTCCAGTCTGAGAGCCAGCAAGCTGGAGACTCAAGAAGAGATGGCCTTTCGGTCTGAGTTCGAAGGAAGGAGACCCATATCTCAGCTCAGGCAGCCAGACTGGAGGAACTCACTTTTACTCCACCTTTTCATTCTACTCAGGTCTTCAACTGAGAATGGGTGAGCTCATCTACCCTGGGGATGCATGACAGTCTACTAGCTCACTCAGAAACATCCTCTCAGCCACACCCAGGGTAATGTTTGGTCAAAAGTCTGTGCACTCCAAGTGACCCAGAAGATGAACCATCACGGATACTGGTTGTGAAAGGAAGTATGCATTTGGAGTAAATGCTGTGGGCAGCCCACTCCTTCTCCTCTGCCTCCAACAGAGCTCCAGTTTTGTTCAGAGATGTCTTCTGGCTCACAGGGAAGCTGACCCACCACCGGCCTGAGGGGGACTGATCTGAGGGAAAGGCTGTTCCTTTTGACAGTTCAGAACATGTGACCTGACTGTGGCCAATGAGACCAGAACGAATGCCAGGGGCCTTGTGGGAAAATTTCTTCTCATGAGGAAACGGTGGTTGTTCTTCCCTCTGCCCTGTATCAGGCCATCGCATGACCACCTGAGGAGAAAGCTGGCACTGACGAAGCCGGGGTAGAAAAACATGAGGATGTCTCCAGAGCCTGCCCTGCATCTCTAAACATCGGCTTTGTGAAATATCAATGTCCTGATTGTTTATCCCAGCTTTGTGTAAGCTTTTCTGTCCCTTGCAGCTGTGTCCTACCTGACACCATGGTAAAGTAAGACTGGGGATTAGACTTAAAGTCAGTGAGGTTTTCTTGATTCCAGGACTCCTCAAAGCAGCAGCATTTAGTATGTGGATGCACATTGCAACTACCCAGGCGTAGCATTTCCCAAACAGGCGAGACCGGATAAAGTTTTTCAGGGAAGAATCTCCTGAAGCTGGTGTTCATGGGAATGCTGGAACACGTGGTGGGGAGACTTGTGAGATGGGAGAGCAGGCAGATGACAACACAGTAAACTCCACCCTTTCCTTCTTCAACCACACCAAGAATTATGTCTCTGGTGACCGTGAAATTTAAGGAAATTCAGAAGTAGCTCCCCAGAAACAAGTTACCAGTCTTGACTTGCTCTAATGGCTGATTTCCTTATCTCCTTCCAGTCCTCAAACTCTGTGAGGCTTGTATAATTTGGTACATTCATCTCTGAGCATTGAACAAAGTTTCCCTTCTTTTTTTAGTCACTTGCCAACATCTGTGAATGAAGTTGAAGTTGATATATATATATCTATATCTATACACACACACACATACACGTACTCATCCAGTCTTTTTCTGGAGTGAATTATTTAAAGTAACCAACTGAATGAATCCCCACTCAGTTGGCCCCTGACTAACATTCAATTTCACTCAGGCTCTGACCATATTTTTAATTTCTCTGGTTTTCTGTGTTTTTAGTCTAACAGCCTCAGGGAAATGGCTTGAGGCCACAGAGGACAGTGTTAGAATGTTTTCTCTGCAGTGAGTGACAAGGTAGACAAATGGCTTAAAATCGAAGCCATCCACTCCATCTCAGATGAGAAAAATTGCTTCTGTGGCTCTTCTTGATCTATGTTAAATTCATCATGGGTTTCAGACTGAAACTGCTTCGGCTCCATAAAAGCAAAAGGAGAAGAGGAAGAGGAAGATCTCTGGCAGGTCTCCGCCCTAAATGAGCGGACCCCATGAGGATACGAACTGTGGAACCCTGCACAGGACAACTCCCCCCAGTTTCCTTTTCCACGCCATAGGATGCTGGCCATGACCTCCCAGAGACAGCATGGTGATGTGGGCAGAGCAAACGACAGAGCCCCTGTAAGGAGGTGGTGACGTGTCCCTGCTGGTTTCTGGTCTCATGGGCAGTGGTGAAGTCACTGCTGAGAACAACTGTGCTCCAGGGTGTGAGTGTGTCTCGTAGGTGATGATTTATCATGAGCTGGTGCTCACAGGAAGAAACACTCTCCTCATGAGAGGAAGGGCCCTGGACTTTCCTTGCCCCAGAGCCCAAACCTCAAAGGCCTGCCCTGGGAATTTCTCTTTAACCCTTAGAGAACCATGCTGCTCATCTGGGTCTTGTGTTGATCCAGGGTTGCCCACATCACAAGAAATCCTTTACTTCTCTGTTGACTAAGTTCATATCAATATGGAATCTGCTTTAAAAAGCCCAGCTAGTGCCAGGAAGACCAGATGAGTGGACTTTTATTGTGGAACTTTTATTGTGTTTCTTCTGATGGGGTCATTGTTGGTTATAGGACAAGGAGGAAGCCTGATCAGCAGTCAACACAGTAAAATTAAAAATTAACATGCTCCTGTTTGCAGAACTGTAATCTTTGGATCAGTCAATAGCTGGAGGCTGTGCCACTTACCTAATTTGAGGGTGGTCACAGATTCTGCTCAGAGACCAGCCCAAGTAAACAGTGAAGGCTGAGACCAATTGAGCAAGACTGGGATTAGGTACATTTGGGAGCGGGGTTCTCACAAAGTGCTTAGGGATTTCTTGCAGGGAACTGGCATCTGTGGTGCTGGGTGTAGGGGGCTTGAGAGGACCCTGAGCCCTAGACTTTTGGGAAGGCAGTAATTCCAACTGTCCCTTTCCCCAAGGAAGGCCAAGGATATGGGCAACATCTTTCCCTTTTTCTCTCCTCTTTTCTACCCCTTTCTCGTTTCCCAACCCAATATGGCAGGCAGTCAGATGGAGGTTGTGGGCAGAAGGCAGGGAAGGAGCTGATCAGAGCTGGTGGGAAATCGAGGAGTAACTGTCCCAGGCTGGATGACACTTTCCCACCCCCCTCTTCATTTTGGGGATGAAAATATCCCCAAAGAAGTGGGTGATGGTGAACATTTTAGCTCTGAGCACAGTTCCTAGAACATAGGAAGTACTCAATAAATATTCGGCAAGTGAAGGAGAGAATGAATGTATGGACTGCGACCACAGAAGACTGGGACTTAGGAACAGGAACTGTAGCTCATGTTCAACTATTTCACATACATGGGCTTCTCCGGTAGCTCAGCTGGTAAAGAATCTGCCTGCAATGCAGGAGATCCCAGTTCAATTCCTGGGTCGGGAAGATCCCCTGGAGGATGGCATGGCAACCCACTCCAGTATTCTTGGGCTTCCTTGGTGGCTTAGATGGTAAAGAATCCACCTGCAATGCAGAAGACCTGGGTTCCATCCCTGGGTCGGGAAGATCCCCTGGAGAAGGGCATGGCAACCCACTCCAGTATACTTGCCTGGAGAATCCCCATGGACAGAGGAGCCTGGCAGGCTATATTCCATGGGGTTGCAAAGAGTTGAACATAACTGAGTGACCCACCACAGCACACTTACATATATGTATCTGTACCTATATCTAGGGCTTCCCAGGTGGCTCAGTGGTAAAGAATCCGCCTGCAAGCAGGAGCCGTGGGTTGATCCCTGGGTTGGGAAGATCCCCTGGAGAAGGAAATAGCGACCGTAGAGAACCAGTGATTAGCTAGGATAGCGACAGTCAGGCTCTCTCGCCCCACTTCCTGTAACAATGACTCTGCATGGTTGTATAACAACTAAGATCCTCTATAGCAATGCACACATGCATCGCTATGCGACAGCTTGGGAAACTGCCACCTTTGTTCATGCACACCTATGTAAGTCCTCCCGGAACATCTCTGGCTGCTGCACCAGGCACTGGAGAATAAAGCATATCTGCAGTTTCTATGGCTCCTAGCATTTTCTTCAAGCTTCCCAGCTTGCGCCTTACCTACCCAGGGTTCAGTGATAAGCAAGAGAATTGTCATAGTAGGCAGGCTTCCCAGCAGGTAGGGGAGCCTGAGGCTCCAGTGAATGGAGGAAGTCAGTGGCTGCTGCAAAATGTGTGGTACCTGGTGGCCTCAGTCCTCTTGGTGTGGGCCCCAGTGGAACGCACCAGTGGGAGGTGGTGGATGGGTCACTGGATAGTCTTGATAAGGTGTTACAGGCGGTAAGTTCCCATTTGCCAGACAAGGTGGCACACACTGCCACTGTTACAGTGAGAAGGATTTTCTTTACTTCCCTGGAAGCTAATGTGGATAGTGCCATAGGCAATGCTGCACAGGTCCGCAGCTTGCAGGAAGGTGAGGAAGAACTGGAGCAACGTACATGGACATTAGAGCCAGAAATGCATGGCCTGAGGAACCCAATGTTTCCCATAGCAAGGAGACACGGGACAGTGATGATGAACATTATGATACCATGGGTCCCGGCTTGTTAGCGAGCACTGTTATGCACCAGAAGATGAAACACCAGCAGCCTATGGCCCAGGTGTGGGGCATCCCCAAGGGAATCCCAGTGTGTGTGAGTGAGCTCACAACTTATTGGCCATGTATCCAGGTAGAGTTGATTGACCTGGGTAAGCAATTTCAACAGCAGCAAGGGGAACTTTTGGCAGCTTGCCATGGGGGTGCATGGTATTATTTGCACCAGAAATGAGATAGAACAGCTGGCATCTATAACCACTAACACCTGGTTGAAACAAAGATTACAGAATGTTAGGTGACACATGCAGGGGGCGCCTAGCCAAACATACTCCCTGATGGAATGGATTAATGTTGCTATCACACTGTATGATCAGGATACTGCAAGTAAATGGCATACCTTTGCTGAGTTAACTCAAGTTGTGAGATAGTTAGGAATGAAACAGACTATACTTAACTTAAATACTCGGGGCCCAGATGTAAAGCATTTTACAGGTGGCATGCGAGATGCCATCTTGAACAATGTCCCATCTCCCTCCTTCAGGTCAACTGCTATTCTTGTGCCCTACGTGGGCCGTCCCATCTAGGAAGTGACCTCAGTGGTGGCATCTTCGGAGAAGTAGAGGGAGGGTGGCAGGCAAAGGGGATTAGAAGTGTGAAGACCCCAAAGTGGGGCCAAACTGGTAAAGGACCCAACTGGGTACACAGATGCAGATGTGGGCCGATTGCTGACAGTGGGAGTCGATAACACCAAGATGGATAAACAACCCAACCTACATCCTAGAGCTATGGAGGCGATTGAGGCCAGAGCAGCAGTTTCCCACATGTGGGAAACGCCCACAGCAAGAGAAACAGACCGTCTACCTGGAGGACTATGTGGCCTCAAAAGGTGTATCCTCGGATGCCTTCTTTCAGTTTGAATAGGGCTCAGGCCAAGGTGTCCACCCAAAAAACCTAAGTGGGGACCAGAGGCCCCGTGTAGAGCTCAAAGCTTACTGGTCACAGGCTAATGTACAGAAGATAATGGCTCTGGTTGACACCGGTGCCCAATGCAGCCGTATTTACAGTAAGCCAGAACAGTTTCTAGGCAGGCCCAGTGCACACGCTGATGGCTATGGTGGCCAAACAGTTAAGGTAAAGTCTGTGTACCTGCCTTTAAGAAATCGAATGGCTCTCTCTGCTGATGTATACTGTGGGTGTATCTCTGATCCTGGAATATATTTTGGGGATAAATGTTCTGCAAGGTCTAAAGCTGCAAACCTCTGAGAGGGAATTTTGTCTCCAAGTGCATGTGGTGAAGGCTGTTGTGAGGGGATATTTGAAGCATTCCCCACAGTTACTACTGACACCTTGGAGGGTAACAGCTGTGAGACAGTACCGTCTACCAGGGGGCATGAGGAGATAGTTGCCACACTTGGCAACTGGCAAGTGTGGGCCTTGTACAGCCCGTTCATACTCTAACTCCCCAGTGTGGCTTATTCAGAAGGCTGATGGCTCGTGGCGGATGATAGTGGGCTACAGAGAACTCAGCAAATTCGTGCTGCTCTGGCATGCTGCCATACCGCCAGTCTGCGACTTTGATGGACCAACTGACCACAGCATTGGGCACCTGTCACTACGTGGCAGACTTAGTTAATGATTTTTTCCTATAGCTCTACCTGATCAGAGCCAAAATCAATTTACATTTACATGGGAGGGTCCTTCCCCAAGGATACCTACACAGCCCAATTGTATGTCATGGGCTGGTTGTGGAAGACCTGGCAAAATAGAAGCGCCCAACGTCAGAGGAATTGTTCCATTTATATTGCTGATGTGCTACTAACCCGATTCTCTTGAAGATTTAGAACAGTGTGTACCAGAGCTTTTTAAGCATTTGAAATCATGTGGGTGGGCTGTGAACACTGCAAAAATCCAAGGGCCGGGATCATCTGTCAAGTTCTTGGGAGTTGTCTGGTTGGCTAAGACCAAAGTGATACTGGAAGCAGGTAATTGACAAAATACAAATGTTCCTGCAATCTACCACCATGACTCAATTGCAGACCTATGTTGGACTCTTAGGATACTGGAGAACATTTATACCTTACCTGACCCAAGTGACATGCCCCTTATACTCACTTATACTCACTCCCAGGATGGCCTAGGAATTGTTGGATACCATAGAGTATTGTAAAGTAAAATAAAGTAAAAATAAATAAATAAATAACAATAACAACAAAAATTGAAAAAAAAAAAAAAAAAAAATTCCAGGCCACTAAGTGAGCAGTGCAGCAGGCCCAGGCATTGCAGGTTGTGGGTCCAACCAAGCCCTTTGAATTAGAAGACCACGTCACCCATGAAGGGTTTGGATGGAGCTGGCGGCAATGGCACAAGAGATTATGCACCCCTTTGGGGTTTTGGGCTCAATTGTGGAAGAGGGTAGAAATGAGATGTTCCTTAGTGGAGAAGCAACTATACCAGTTTATTGTCCACAGAAGCAAAAACAAGGAAGGCTCTGGTACATATCAAAGCAATGTACCCTATAATGGGCTGGCTATGGTCTTGGGTATCATCTCCCAAATGGGGGTAGCACAAACCTCAGCTTTGGCTAAGTGGGGAACAGACCTAGAACAAAGGAGCTCCTTGTCTGCCTGTCCTTTGTCACAAGAGTTGCAGCATATTCTAGGGCCTATTACATTTACAAAAGAAACACCTGCTGTTGGTCTTGGGAGACAAGACATTAATGGAATGGAACTGGAACCCTTGCCATTTAAAGGAGATAAACCTTCAACAGATGTTCGAGCCTGGTACACTGATGGGTCCAGCAGAGGTCAGACTTCCTCCTGGATGGCCTTTACTATCCAGTCTGCCACAAACGCAAATATGGTTTGACTCAGGATTGGGCCAAAACAGCCAGTGGGCCAAATTGTGAACTGTCTAGGTGATAGCAAAGAACGAAGTAACACCCTTTACTATTTGTACAGACAGCAGTATATAGAGGTCTAAACTTATGGATCAACACATGGAAAGCACAGCGGTGGCTAGCAGGACATCGACCCCTGTGGGACAAGCCACGTGGCAGGACCTATGAAATGGAGGGCATGAGAAAGAAATAACAGTGGCACATGTGACTGGGTGTCTGCCTATGGCAAGCCTGGGGGAAGATGAAGCCGACAGGCCTGTGCGTGTCCTATGGGTGGAACCAGCCCTGCCCGGTGAGGCAGTGGGCTGGCTGCTCTGGTGCTTTCATTATGCAGGGATGAAAACCATGTGAGTGGTCGCTAAAAGATGGGATCTCCCCATCTCATGGAAAGAGATAGCAGATGCTTGCCATGACTGCCCCACATGTGCCCGGGAGGACCTCTATCCCCGTAGATGGACAAGTGGTAAGAGGAAGGGTTCTGTTGACTCGGTGGCAAGGGGCTTTCATAGGGCCTCTGCCAGTGTCAGATAACCCTAGCTTTGCACTAACAATTGTAGACACAGGTACAGGTTTGATTTTTGCCTGCCCATGTAGGGCCATGGATCAACGCTATACGCTTAAGGCATTTGATTGCCTGATGGCCCTATACGGCCAACCTCTGATAATAGAAAGTGATCAAGGTACCCATTTCATTGGGAAGGTTTGGGAATGGGCTTGTAGACTGGGAATACAATGGATATTTCATGTTCCATGCCACCCACAGGCAGTAGGTATGATTGAGTGATATAATGGCTTGCTAAAACAGAGCCTATGGATGTCTATTGGTTCCCCCTCTTTGAAGGGTTGGGTCTGACACCTATGGGAGATTTTATGGGCCCTTAATGAGAAACACTTCAGGGGAGATCTCATCTTTTAGCGACCACTCACATGGTTTTCATCCCTGCATAATGCAGTTGCCCCTCTGGAGGCTCTCCTACATCGTGCCGCCGAACCCACACAATTGCAAGTAACGACAACAGACATTTTGTTAAAGCCTAGATACGGAACCCGAGGTAATATCCTGCTGCCGGCTCTGATGGGGATTTCACTAGGGCAGATTGTGGACTAGACTTGGCCATGGAAGATAAAAGCACCCCATATGTGGTAGATGGCTTTTCTAGCCCCATGGGGACAAGGACTGGAACATGAGTTCCAGGTAGTACCATGAGTGATGGGTGCAAGTCAGCTGGCTAGGACCACAGGGGCCCATCTCAGTGCTGAAGGATGCCTTCATGCTCTCTCTGTGGCTCCTTATGAGCTCACCTGTTATGCTTTATATAGAATCATAGGATGTGAGCAATCAGGCAAACAAAGTGTGGTATACGAAGCCAAGTAAACCCCTGGTACCAGGAACAGTTCTCTCCCAAGACACAAAGCTTGTATGCATTTTGTTAGATAGGAGGGAATTGTCTGTGTTGGTGCCTTTGACCTCTTTGTCTTTCTGCCCGTAGGTGTGTCATGATCAGTATAATTGTAGATGTGTAGGGTACACACTTATGTGATGGTGCAAAATGTGTTGGCATGTTGAGTCTGCACTGAACACGGGGCTTCCCTGGTATATTCAGCCTATGACATTGATTATCTGGACCTGGAAATGAAATACCTTCTGGTCAGAAAAGAAGAGCATTGACTAGCATGAGGCAAAGCGCCTGACTGTACAACATGTGAACAAATGGTGGAATATGCCCCGCCCCTGGGGAGAACATGTCATGTGGGGTGGGTTTTCCTGGTTGCCCACAGTAAGTGTTGAATTACAGGAAACTGTACCCTTCATGCAGAGAAGAATGGTCCTGAGCCCGCAGATTGAACCCCCATCCCTCTGTATTAACGTTAGCCTTGATTATACATATCAAGAGGCCAATAGTGTAATCCTGTCCCTCATGGAGNAACTGTACCCTTCATGCAGAGAAGAATGGTCCTGAGCCCGCAGATTGAACCCCCATCCCTCTGTATTAACGTTAGCCTTGATTATACATATCAAGAGGCCAATAGTGTAATCCTGTCCCTCATGGAGCCCTATGGGTATGTGGGCTATATGGGTACCTGCCCAGGAATTGGACTGGACAGTACACATAAGGCCAGCAGTACCTGCCTGCTTCAGTATGTGTGACCCTCCCACAACAACCTGCTAACTGGAATACAGTCTGTGCATGGTACCGAGTGAAATGGACCCTCTGCTGGTACTATCCACTAGCTTTGTTTTGGCCCCAAGGGGCAGCTATGGTTACTGAAATACAAGTGACTGCACTTGCCTTGCCACGCATCACATCAGGCCTTAACTCTGTTGGATGAAGAAGTTTACCAAATGAGGATCACCGTCTTACAGAACTGAATGGCCCTAGATTTATTAACTGTTACACTGGGTGGAAGGTGTGTATTTCTAGGTACAGAATGTTGTGCATATATCCAGATAATCATAAAAATATTACAACAGCATTAGAGCGCATGACAGGAAATTCATAAGATACAGTGTCTTCCTGGAGACCCATTACAAGAATGGTGGGCCAATCTGTCCAGTACCTGGTACTGGGTTTTGCTGTGTATTGGGGGTGTGGCTTGCACCCTAGTATTTTGTTGCTGCAGCCTCTACTGCTGTTGTGGAATGTGGGTTCCCGGGGTTCCTTCAGTCACTAAAATGATGCCACAGAAGACGGAAATTGTGCAGTCTGTGGAGCGAAAGCCTCTGAAGGAGTGGCATCTAGAGAACTAGTCATTGGCTAAAATGGTGATGGTCAGGCTCTCTCCCCCTACTTCCTGTAAACAATGACTTTGCATGGTTATATAACAACTGAGCTCATCTATAGCAACGCGCGCACATATCAGTATGTAACAGCTTGGGAAACTGCCACCTTTGTTCATGAACACCTATATAAGCCTGCCTGGAAAATCTCTGGCTGCAGGGCCAGCCAATAGCAAATAAAGCATGTCTGCAGTTCCTATGGCTCCTCGCATTTTCTTCCAGCTTCCCAGCTCACACCTTGCCTATCCTACCTGGGTTCAGCAACCCACGCCAGTCTTCTTGCTTGGGAAATTCCACAGACAGAGGAGCCTGGTGGGCGACAGTCTACGGGGTCAAAAAGAGTTGGTTAAGACTTAGAGACTAGCTCGTGTATTTTGTTATTTGCAAATTTGTACAAACACTTTAAATGGTTCTAATTTCCATATAAATGATTTTTGATGTTAAAAAAATTTTAAAAATTAAAAAAAAAAGACTTAGAGACTAAACAACAACCTACCTGCGTCTATCTGTCTCTTTCCCTGCACCGTTGCTCTGGCTTGTTTTCTCTCTGCACGTACATAGAACTGTAGATCGCAGGGAGGGGTAATTTTGCTTCTCATCCCCCGCGTATTTGGCAATGTCTGGAGATGTTTTTGGTCGTCACTGCTACTGGCATCTTCTGGGTAGAGGCTAGATATACTGCTGATCATCTGACAGCAAAGAATTATTCAGCCCCAAATGCGAATAGTGCAGGGTTGAGAAAACCTAGTATGAAAGAATGTTTGTTGCCAAACTGTGAGTAATGTTTATTGATGGGACAGGGAGAGGAGGATGGAACAGTTTGGGAAAACTTTCCACTCACTAAGTTTATTTATGTGTTATTGGGACTTTTTAACAGCATGAGTGTATTACATTTGCAGTCAGAATCAATTAGTAAGGCAGAAATTTTTATGGTACACTTAGTGTATCTCAGGAGTCATCTAGACCCTGGGGATACAGAGATGAGTAAATAGTAGATGTTGCTCTTAAGGGGCCCACAGGTCAACAGAGAAGATCAAACAATACTCATTTAGAGAGGTAGGAAGTGCTCAGAGCTTGCTGAAAATGACATGGTTTTTTTTGAAAATTAAGGAGAAAAAGTACTTGGTGTCACCAGGTGTAATCACTGTGCTGCGTGGTTCCAAAGCACGCAAGGGCACGTTTGGCCTGAGGAGGAGGTGATGAGGCTCTATCAAGGCCTGGAAAACCTTGTCTGGTTCTGGCCTCCAGGGCAGCCTCTCTGGGTAGACCCAGCCTCTGCTCTGGCATCACCAACTCCCTCCCAGTGCCTCTCAGCCCTGACGGTGCAGGGAGCAGAGTCCCAGAGGAGACCGATGTGAGAGGGAGCTCCCAATACAGAGTGAGTAGCAAGGTTCTCTGACCAAGCCCAGTCCTTCCTTCTGCTGGAAGGACGTTGGGAACATCAGTGTTAACAGTTCATTTAATGGAAGAGGCCAAGGGAGGGGAAAGGCTTGTCACACAGTGAGTTAATCTCAGGGCTGGGGCTAGAACCCAGATGCTAAGCCCTAGGCTTGGGGGTCTGCTGCTGCTCCCTTTGCTTCTTGCAGGGCTGGCCAATTTCCTCATCCCCCTCCCATCACCATGCGGTGGTAGTAGTGGTTTAGTTGCTAAGTTATGTCCAACTCTGTTTCGATCCCATGCACTGTACGCTGCCAGGTTCCTCTGTCCATGGAATTTCCCAGGTAAGAGTACTGGAGTGGGTTGCCATTTCTTTCTCCAGGGCATCCTCCCAACCCAGGGATCGAACTAGCATCTCCTGCATTGCAGGTGGATTCTTTATTGCTGAGCCACTGGGGAAGCCCCCCATTACCATAGCAGCCTTCAAATGTGTGCCTGGCCCTGAGATTGCTCCATGTTCCCAGGCTAAAGTTTTTACTTCTGCAAGTTCTGGTGAAGGCTAGGGAGATTCAAGAGTAGCCTGTTCAGACTCACAGGTGGAATGGTTTCTATCACCTCTGAGAGTCCAACCAGTGAGGTTTTGAAAGTGGTTGTGAGGGAGAAACCTCACAGCAGTAACCTCATGTTTGGTAGACTTGGGGCAGTGCCAGGATGAATAGCCTTGGGAATGAGTGTGTGTGTATAATAATACATACCTCTGTGTTAGCAAAATAGATGTGGATTAAGTGTGTGGGTGTGCGTAGCTGTTGAAAAGAGTTAGATCCACATGTATTGGGTGGAAGGAATGTCCAAAATACAATGTTAAAGATGCGAGTTACTGAAAAACAAGCTTAGTAATAACTCAGTTTTTATATCTAAACTTCTTGATGAACATTTACATATGTTTGTGTTAGTTCAGAGAAAGATGCAGAGGGATAAACACCAAACTGCTAATGCATCTAATTAAGGGATTGAGACCACTGGCAGTTTAGAGGTTTCTCCGAGAAAATCCACATCCCCTTGTATAGGGTTTGTGGGGCATCTCCAGTGTGTAGAGTAGTGTGTGAAGTAGGAGAAGGTTTTTTTTTTTTGGTTGGGGGTGGG
>SJYV01042172.1:159648-226792 GCA_006410875.1 Neotragus pygmaeus
CTCCCTCCCTCTCCCCTTCTTTCCTTCTTCTTCCCCTTCCCTCTCTCCTCTACCTCCCTCCTTCCGCCCTTCCTCCAGCTCCCTGTCCCTCACCCTCTTCCTTCCTCTCCCCTTCCCTCTCTCATTTAGCAGGATTTCTCAGGCACCAGGGTTTATTTGTTAAGTTTGACTATGGGTCAGTGAAGTGGTTTACAGTGAAGAGCTCCCAACGTCCATTCCTACCCATTAGGGGTTAGAAAGACTTTTTTCTAATGTTAGGTGAGTTCCCGCGCATGTGTGTACGTGTGTGTACGTGCGCACTCACTGTCCTCCTGAGGATACACACCAAGACTGGTACTGGCTGCTCCTCTGCGCACACGCGGTCCCTGTGAAACAGAAGCCAGCCGTTTTAGTGAACTGATGTCCTTCTTGCTGCAAGAAGCCATGTCCCTTCTCCCCTTAGGCTGCTGGTAGCAGCCTGGGGAGTCTGAGAGAAAGAGGGATACCTCTGTCATTGGACCCCCTTCTTTGGGCAGGTGTCACTAGTAGTAAAGAACCCGTCTGCCAATGCAGGAGATGCGAGAGAAATGAGTTTGATCCCCGGGTTGGTAAGATCCCCAGGAGGAGGGCATGGCAACCCACTCCCGTGTTCTTGCCTGGAGAATCCCATGGACAGAGGAGCCTGGCAGGCTATATAGTCCATAGGGTCACAAAGAGGCAAACGTGACTGAAGCGATGTAGCATGACTTAGCATGCTGGGAATGAGGCGGCTGCAGCCAGGTTGGCAGGAGTAGCAGGCAGAGGTGTTCTGGCATTTTTCTGACATTTCTGGGCCCAGTCACTGGGTGGGTCTCTCCTCCAAGAACTTGGGGCTCTGAGGCTGCTTTTCGCCCAGAAGCCAGAAAGTGAGAAGAGGAAGAAGGGAACAGAGGAGGGCAAGAGAGAGGAGGAGGAGGGGAGACGGACCTTCCCTCGGAACGACTGCCAAGAACCCAGGGGGAACCTTGCCCAGCCTCTCCCGACTGCCTGGGGCGTCAGTGCGAGGGGCAGGCAGAGGCGGTGTGTGCTCAAGCCTGCCGCAGGGAACCTGGTTGCTGCTGCCTACTCTCTGTGCATAATCACGGAGCTCTGCCCTTTCTGGCTTCACTCAGCCTTCTCCAATCTGTCTGTCTTCTTAGTCCTGACAGAATTTTCCTCCCTGAGCCTTCAGCCCTGGACCGCTGTTCCTGGGGAGGGAGCAGGGTGGGTCTCTCCATCGGTCTCCCGGTCTCCAGGTTCCCCTGTGCACCCTGGCTAGACCCTGCCACGCCACTGCCCGAGAGCCTGCATCAGCTGCCGAAGGCTGGCAGCCCTCAGCCACCTCCAACTCTTTGCTCCATTTTACTCAATGGCCAGATCACCTGCCTTCCTCCCACCCAAACCCTCCTCTGGTCTCCGGACTTCATCTCGGCACTGTGCCTCATTTTGCTGCAGTTCTTATCCCTCCTGCATCAATTTAAAGTTCACTCTTCTCCCAAGGCCTTTCACAGACTGGAAACCTCAGGAAGCCTCCCTGGTCTCTTCAACCCACACTGACCACCCCTGCTGCCCCACTTCTATTGCATATATGGCTCAGAAATCAAGAGTTTGCTGCTGGTAGTTTTTGTCCCCAGCTACATGCAGGCTTCTTTAGGGCATTTACCATGACTTTTACTTTCTTCTCTCGCTTTTCCAACCCAAGACTGGGATCACTGAGAGATTAAAATGGGAAAATGATCGCAAGAGATTAGAGGAGGCAGAGTGCTTAGATAGCCCAGCATCCTCCAGCAAGGTCATCTTTAGCTGTATCTGTGTTCACATTTGGCCATCATAGGTGCCACTGACACTGTAGCAAATACTTGGATGTTCTATTATTCATTGTCCTTTCTAGTGTCTTCTCCTCATATGGACATAGCCCATGTGGCTACGCAGAGGCAGAAAACACGAGAATGAAAACAGACTTGTGAGTAATTTCCCCTGCTCATTCTGTGACAAGAGAATCAACCACTCGATCTTGCTACCAAACCAGTTTTTCTGACCCCCACACACCAAGCCAAAACCCTGAGAAATAGAAATTTGCAGCAAAATCACGGGATATTTACAAAGATAGCTAGAGGAGAAGACAAGACAAAAAAAACTCAGACTGCCTCCTGGAGGGTGCTCTGAGGAGTGAGGAGTGTTGAGAGCTTTGGGCAAGCTGGTGAGAAACAGGTGTAGTAGTTGTTCGGCACAGGAATTACAAGGCTGTGTGCATCTGCAAGTCCAAAGGTCACCTAGCGGACACTCACGCATGCCCAGTTGGAGGGTCAGTGGTCTCATCCAGTCTTCACAAGCTCCACTCCAACTAGACACAGTTGATTCAAGTTCCTAGAAAATTGCTCTGGCAAACACCTTGTTGTTAAGCTACGTGCAGCTTGGGGAACGTTCAGGTCTTAAAACAACCTTGATTAGTGAAGGCAGGTGAAATGGATTTGACTAATCATTACACCAGGTTTCCAACTGAACCACTGCAGCCAATTTCAGTGATCAGGAACTCCCTTGATCTTAGGTGCGTGCACGTATGTGTGTTCAGTTGTGTCTGACTCTTTGTGACCCCATGGACTATAGCCCGCCAGGCTTTTCTGTCCACGGAATTTTCCAGGCAAGAATACTGAAGTGGGTTGCCATTTCCTACTCCAAAGGATCTTCCCAACCCAGGGATTGAACCTGTGTCTCTTGAGTCTCCTGCATTAGCAGGTGAATTCCTTACCACTGAGCCACGTGGGAAGTCCCTGGATCTTAAGACCACCCACTGAATCTCCATGTTGGCAAGCGTGGGGGCATCCACCCTTCTTCAGAGCGCAAACCTGCCTGTGATGGGGTAACGTCCTGGTTGTCTTGTCACTGGTATTTGTAATTTTCTCCTAACTTCCTTTCTATGGTGTTATGGCCTCTCTTTCCATAGACTAAAAGGTCAGGGAAGAGGGTGAATTTGAATGAGATCATCAGTTAAGATTCCTTACAATTTAGATTTGTGTTCCACTTATGATTTGCTATTGCTGTTCAGTCGCTCAGTTGTGTCCAACTCTTTGCAACTCCATGGAATGCAGCATGTCAGGCTTCCCTGTCCTTCACCATCTCCCTGAGCTTGCTCAAACTCATGTCCATTGAGTCGGGGATGCCATTCAACCATCTCATCCTCTGTCATCTTCTTCTCCTGCCTTCAATCTTTTCCAGCATCAAGGTCTTTTCTAATGAGTCGGGTCTTCGCATCAGGCGGCCAAAGTATTGTCGTTTCAACTTCAGCATCAGGCCTTCTAATGAATATTCAGGATTGGTTTCCTTTAGGACTGACTGGTTTGATCTCCTTTGACCTCCAATTATGATACATATCTTTATTACCTTTATAATGAGTTAGGAAACTCTGGTTGCAAGTTTCAAAAACCTACAGATGTTTCCCACAAACACGTCTGTGTCTGTGGAATCCATTAACTGTTGCAATGATTGATACTGTCCAAGAAGTATTGATATGTCTGGTGGACAATGTTGTCATTTCGCACAGCCATTCAACTCATCTTCCCCTCTGACAAAGCCCCAAGTGTGACCAGCACCAGGGGCTGAATGCTGGGGCTTCCTGCGTTTGGGGTCCCAAGACCATCCCCAATTCCAGCAATTTGCTAGGAGGACTCACAGGACTTAGAACACAGTTGTACTCACAGCTAAGGTTTATGACAGTGAAAAGACAAAAAAAAAAAAAAAAAATCACAAAGGGGAAGAGGTACATGGATCATAGTTCAGAGGAACCCAGGCACAAATTTCCAAGAGTTCCTCCCAGTGAAGTCACATCNGGAGGACTCACAGGACTTAGAACACAGTTGTACTCACAGCTAAGGTTTATGACAGTGAAAAAACAAAAAAAAAAAAAAAAATCACAAAGGGGAAGAGGTACATGGATCATAGTTCAGAGGAACCCAGGCACAAATTTCCAAGAGTTCCTCCCAGTGAAGTCACATCGGACATTCTTAATTCCTCTCTCGAATTGTGACAGTACATGTGAAATGTTGTCCACCAGGGAAGCTCATTAGAGACTCCATGCCCAGGGTTTGTATAGGAGACAGCTCATACAGGCGCTCTCTGCCTAGCACGTATCAATAATCCAGACTCCCAGAAAGAAAGCAGGTGTTCAACATAAACCATACTATTTTCACACACAGTTTTGACACAGAGTAGCCACAAACCCAACTCAGATTAATTTAAGCAGAAAAGATTGTATTAGCCTACGTGACTGGGGGGTCCAGAGCTGCAAGTGCCTTCAGTTGGATCAAGGGGCTCCTGAGGGTTGGTCTTCTTTCTCCACCTCCCAGTTCATCTCGCTTCTGTGAGGTTTCATTCCTCCAACTGGCTGTCTCTACATGACTGTCAAGGAAGTCACTTGCACTCCTGCCAAAAGTAAACCCAGTCATGAGGAGATAATCAGACAGACCTAAATTCAGAAACGTTCTACAAAACAACCAGCCTGTATTTTAAAAAGATCCATCATGAAAGAAAAAAATTGCTAAAGAGCTATTCAAACTATGTAAGACTAAAGTGTCTCATTTTTCATTTATGAAAATTAAATATAACATAGCCACCTGGATCCTGGATTAGATCCTGAAAATAAATTGTCATAAAGAAATGTTCTGTATATTAGGCAGTAGTATTGTTTCAATGTTAAATTTTCTGAATTTGATTTTTGTGTTGTGGTTATATGGGCTTTCCAGGTGGCTCAGTGGTAAAGAATCCACCTGCCAGTGCAGGAGATGTGGGCTCGATCCCTGGGTCAGGAAAATCCCCTGGAGAAGGAAATGGCAACTCAGCCCAGTATTCTTGCCTGGGAAATCCCATGGACAGAAGAGGATGGCGGGCTACAGTCCATGGGGTCACAGAAGAGTTGGACATGCCTTAGCGACTAAACAACAGCAAATTGTGGTTATATAAAAGAATATTCTTGTTCTTAAGAGATAAATTTAGAGTATTTAGGAATAAAAGAGTAAGATGTCTGAAACTTACTCTCAAATACTGTGATAACTATGACAACAACTATACACTATAATATTAGAACAGACTAGAATAGGATATGCAGGGAAGGGGCAGAGAGAGAGAAAATGATAAAACAAAATTTGGCAAAATGCTAATCTAGGTGAAGGACAAACTAAGTTCGCTGTATATACTATTCTTACTATTTTCTGTAAGTTTGAATTTTATTGAAAATNGATATGCAGGGAAGGGGCAGAGAGAGAGAAAATGATAAAACAAAATTTGGCAAAATGCTAATCTAGGTGAAGGACAAACTAAGTTCGCTGTATATACTATTCTTACTATTTTCTGTAAGTTTGAATTTTATTGAAAATTTAGATTTAAAAACTGACAAAAAATGTTGTAATGGCAGACCTCTGTCTCTCAATGTGCACGTACTGACCGCATGGAAGAGTCTAATTGATGAGCCTGGATCATATACTCATTTCACGGGAATCAGATATTGTGATTGACAGCCCCACCAGGGACCTTCTGAAATGGGAAGAATTCCCCAAAGAATTCAAAGTAAAGAATATCCCATCCATCACAACCCTCTCTGTCTTCTCTCTTCTCATAGCTCCTGGTCTCCCAGGCCCTCTTTTTTTGCTCTCCTGATGTCCACATGGCTCCATCTTTCCAGACCATGCCTCCCTCCAAAATGGCATCAGACAAGGCAGATTCCTCTCAACAAATAGTTCCACACTTGGGGCTCTTGGGGATTCTTCTCCCCTTTCATCAAGTCCATCCAGATCACAGCCGTCTTGGTCCTACTTTTTCTTAGTTTGATGATGAAGAAATCTGTGTTCATACAAAAGTGTTAACAAGCACTCAGCTTACAGATTCACATTTTTGACTGGACCTTACTTAACCCAGACAAGAGAAGCCAATGGCAGGAGTTTCAAGCACAGAAGTAGTCCAAGGAGAGAGAAGTAATTTGGGGCAGTGGGCCTATGGTTTCCTTTGCACCCCACTGTGTGGGTGGCTTTTTTCTTCATCTCAGGCCAGTATTTCTGACAGGGGGCTGACTGCTGTTCTTTGCAGTTGGAGGAAGCCAGGGTAGCCAAAAGGAACAGGGCCAATATCACTTCATTTCCCAAAAGGCAATTTGATAATTGATTTGTTCCCAAGCAGGAAAGCTGAGTTAGCAAAGAGATTGCTGGAACTCCATCAGTGCAGTCTTGGCATCGATATTTCTGCAGTCAGCCTTCTTGAGAACAAGGCAGAATTTAGGAGACCCATCTGCTGAAAGTGAAACTAGTGAGAATAAATGAAGAGAATTAATTCATCCATTTACCCTGTATTCACTCATTTGTTCACTTATGAAAAATTTAGAGATACCAAGGGAAACCTTCATGCAAAGATGGGCTCAATACAGGACAGAACTGGCAGGGACCCGACAGAAGCAGAAGATATGAAGAAGAGGTGGCAAGAATACACAGAAGAACTGTACAAAAAAGGTCTTCATGACCCAGATAACCACAATGGTATGATCACTCAGCTAGAGTCAGACATCCTGGAATGTGAGGTCAAGTGGGCCTTAGAAAGCATCACTACGAACAAAGCCAGTGGAGGTGATGGAATTCTAGTTGAGCTGTTTCAAATCCTAAAAGATGATGTTGTTAAAGTGTTGCACTCAATATGCCAGCAAATTTGGAAAACTCAGCAGTGGCCACAGGACTGGAAAAGGTCAGTTTTCATTCCAATCCCAAAGAAGGGCAATGCCAAAGAATGCTCAAACTACTGCACAATTGTACTCATCTCATGTGCTAGCAAAGTAATGCTCAAAATTCTCCAAGATAGGCTTCAACAGTACCTGAACCATGAACTTCTAGATGTTCATGCTGGATTTAGAAAAGGCAGAGGAACAAGAGACCAAATTGCCAACATCTGTTGGGTCATCAAAGAGCAAGAGAGTTCCAGAAAAACATCTACTTCTGCTTTTTTGACTACACCAAAGCCTTTGACTGTGTATATCACAACAAACTGTGGAAAATTCTTCAAGAGATGAGAATACCAGACTACCTGACCTGCCTCCTGAGAAATCTGCATGCAGATCAAGAAGCAACAGTTAGAACTGGACATGGAACAACAAACTGGTTCCAAATTGAGAAAGGAGTATATCAAGGCTGTATATTGTCACCCTGCTTATTTAACTTATATGTAGTGTGCATTAAGAGAAATGCTGAGCTGAATGAAGCACAAGCTAGAATCAAGATTGCCAGGAAAAATATCAATAAACTCAGGTACGTAGATGATATCAACCTTGTGAGGGAAAGTGAAGAGGAACCAAAAGGCCTCTTGATGAAAGTGAAAGAGGAGAGTGAAAAAGTTGGCTTAAAACTCAACATTCAGGAAACTAAGATCATGGCATCCAGTCCCATCACTTCATGGAAAATAGATGGGTAAACAATGGAAACAATGACAGACTTTATTTTTTGGGGCTCCAAAATCACTGCAGATGGTGATTGCAGCCATGCAATTAAAAAAGACGCTTGCTCCAGAAGATGTGACAGTTGGACTATACAGAAAGCTGAGTGCCACAGAATTGATGCTTTTGAACTTTGGTGTTGAAGAAGACTCTTGAGAGTCCCTTGGACTGCAAGAAGATCCAACCAGTCCATCCTACAGTATATCAGTCCTGAATATTCTTTGGAAGGACTGATGCTGAAGCTGAAACTCCAATACTTTGGCCACCTGATGTGAAGAACTGACTCATTTGAAAAGACCCTGATGCTGGGAAAGATTGAAGGCAGGAGGAGAAGGGGACAACAGAGGTTGAGATGATTGGATGGCATCACCAAATCAATGGACATGAGTTTGAGCAAGCTCCAGGAGTTGGTGATGGACAGGGAAGCCTGGCGTGCTGCAGTCCATGGGGTTGCAAAGAACTGGACATGCCTGAGAGACTGACCTGAGTAACACAGTGTTGAATGTAGGTTCATCTGAACCTGCTTACAGGTTGCACTGTGTTCTGCACAACTCCAGGGGGCGCTGTTCACGAGGATCGTACATGGCAGCCCTAGCTTAGAAGGCAGTTGTGTTGGGATTGCATCACCTTGTTTCAAATCTGTTTACGTCACCTCCAGCTGTGTGATCTTGACTAGACCCTTCACATCTCTTTGACTGAGTGACTTCATATGTAAAGTTAGGATACCATCTGCCTCAAGGGATGTTGTGAGGATTAAATGCAAATACATCTTCAGTATCTGAACGCTTTAGACAGGCTTGTAATGATCTGCTCCTAAAGTGTTGGTAGAATTCACCTGGGAAGCTGTCTGGGTCTGGAGTTTTCTGTGTGTCTATATGTGTTTTACCAAATCCCAGACAACATATTTCATGATAAAGATCGTATGTGCCTGTAACAGAAGAGGATGAAAACAAAAAGCAAATAACAATGACAACTCACTCATTTGCAAGGCCATTGTTGCACAGACATAGTTATTAATACTAATTCCTAATATCCCGTTCATATTAAAATTTCTCTGTCTCAATTTTTTTCTTTTTGTATTATCCAAAATGTGTTTAGTAGGCTGGTTTCCCCTTCATCCTGGGGCATTTAGCACTGCTTGCATCCGAAGGCGGAGAAGGCAATGGCACCCCACTCCAGTACTCTTGCCTGGAAAATCCCATGGACGGAGGAGCCTGGTGGGCTGCAGTCCATGGGGTCGCTGAGGGTTGGACACGACTGAGCGACTTCACTTTCGCTTTTCACTTTCATGTCTTGGAGGAGGAAACGGCAACCCACTCCAGTGTTGTTGCCTGGAGAATCCCAGGGACGGAGGAGCCTGGTGGGCTCCCGTCTATGGGGTCGCACAGAGTCAGACACGACTGAAGCGACTTAGCAGCAGCAGCAGCAGCATCTGAAGGAGCATCCTTCAGTCAGCCTTGCCCTGCCTCCTGCAGCTGCCAACACACACCCACACTGCCATTTGTGCTTGCTCACATGCCAAGGCTGTGCGACAGCATCTGGGCATTTCAAATCCACGAAGTAGGGTCTGAGGCTCTGAACCAGCAATTCTTGTGTTTCCTCTCCTGCTTTTGAGAGTGATGAAGAGACAGAGATCCTTTGAGAGACACGGTCTTGTAGGAAGCTTGTTCCTGCAGGAAAGCTCATACTTTTTACAGATGGTTTTCAAATCAGAATCCAGACACAGGTCACAAATAGTATGCATCTGATATTTTGCCTGACCAGTGTGACTTGTGTGTACAAATGCCTCAGACTCCTTCCCACACGCTACGTCCTGTGCCTTTCCCTGGATGGGCGCCCTTGTTCCGTTTCCCACTTTGTGAAGGGCCTGTATCCACAGTCCCAGGCTTCTTGCTTTTCTCCTTCCCGCAATGGATGGTGGCCCATTTCCCTTTTCTCAGAACACTGCTTGCATGCGTGGCCGCTGTCAGGGGCCTCAGAAGGGACTGGAAGCAGCAGCAGTATGAGAGGAGAATGGTAAGATGGTAGCAACAAACAGCACAGAACACGTCCTGCTTCTTAAATGAACCCCTGCTCTCTCCGTCACCTGAGAACTCTCTCTAGTCTTTGCTTCTCTTCGGAATCCTGGCCTCTGGCCATCTTGCTGGGCCCTCTCTCAGTTCCTGTCAACGCACTCTCTCTCCATCTCTGAGCTTCCTCTTCCCTTCCTCTGAGATTGCCAATAGTGACCTCAGCTTCTCACATCATCGGGCCAGGCACAGAGTCCCCTGAGTCTAACTCCCCCATCTCTCTGTTTAGTTGCCAGGTCATGTCTGACTCTTGCGACCCCATGGACTGTAGCCTGCCAGGCTCCTCTGTCCATGGGATTCTCCAGGCAAGAATACTGGAGTGGGTTGCCATTTCTTTCTCCAGGAGATCTTCTGAGGTCTCCTGCATTGCCTCTGAGCAAACCCTCAAACCTCTTACTACAATGAGAAGCCCATCGGAGTGCTTTGTTAAACAAAAGCCAGAGTTCTCAGCTTCCCAACTCCCATCCCTAAATCCTCTACAGCCTCTCGCACTGTGTTCATCCAGACTAGCACACTTGTTCACCAGGACCATCACAGTAGCTTTTTACCTGGCCTCTGTGATGTCATCCTCGGTTCTCTCCAATGCATGCTTTATACTAAAGCTAGAGTGATCTTCCAAAAACACTGATGTCATCACACGGTTATCCTGTTTAAAGTACATCAGTGGTTGCCATATTTAAGATGGATGATCAACAAGGACCTACTGTGTAGCACAGGGAACTCTGTTCAATGTTATGTGGCAGCTGGATGGGGGAGGAGCTTGGAGGAGAATGGATACACGTTTATGTATGACTGAGTGCCTTTGCTGTCTACCTGAAGCTATCACAACATTGTTAATCGACTTTACACCAGTATAAAATAAAAAGATTAAAAAATAAATATTGGTGTTCCATTTGCTTCAGACAACACTCCAAATCTCCCACATGCTCAGTCCCTGCCTGAGTGCAACGCCTTCCCCACCCTCACCTCTCATTTTCTCCACCCACTGGTTTTCCTTCAGTTCTGCCCTTCAAATATCTGTGATTATCTCTAGTGGCCAGACTGTGGTCATCCTTTTTTCATTTGTGCTCTCCTTCCTCCTTTCACCTGGTACCTCCCACTCCTCCTTTGAGTGTTTGCTTATAGCGAAATTTCCTGGCCTTCGGTTGCACCTTCCTCCGCCTTTGTTGTAGAGGGCAAATGTCACAGGATTGTTTGTCTAAAGTCTGCTGTCCCTTCTACAGTGTGAGGTATGAAAGGCAGGGGCCATGACTGTCTAATTCATACCCCATTGCCAACTCCTGACACAACATCAGGCACAGATAGTCAATGAATAATTGTAAATTCAACTGAGCATCTAAAAGGATACCAGTGGTGCCATGGCCTCTGGTGATAATGGAAAAACTCCAGTAACTCTGAAGCAGACTCATCACTCTTTTAAGGAAATCAGCAACACTGCATTAGGCTCGTACACAGGTGCCAAGATTCTGCCATTTCAAAAGGGAAAAAGAAAAAAAAAATGCATCCAGAGCTGCCCAGCTGGTGCTTACAGAAACACTGCTCTGCAATGTTGCTTTCTTCACCCAGGAGAGAGTACTTTTTAAACCACATTTCCAGAATTATATAGTTGCATGAGAAATGCCTCAGCTCCTGCTGATGAAGTGATTTCTGCAGAAAACTGACTGCCTTCCAAGAGGAAGGAAGGGCCCCGGAGATGTCTCTGAAAAAGATGAAAGAATTTCTAAAATAGCAGCTTAATGTTGTATCACATATGGGATTTTCAAATTCACAGCTGCTTGGAAAACCATTTCCGGCTTCAAGTCACTGACTTACTGTCTCTGTGGCTGGAAGCACCCAGAGCTTTTATTTATCTCCTGGTTACCCAGGGGGTTTCTCTGCCTTTTTCCTCCCCTGGTACCTCTTTACTGTTGAGTATGTCCAGTTGTGTGACGTTAGCATTTGACTAAGTGTTCACATAGAACAGAAACTCCTCGGAGGTTGTACCACTTTTGTGCGTTGTCCCTTTGATCCTGCATATGGCTGTATCTTAATATGTCGTTGTTGTTCAGTTCAGTCATGTCCAACTCTTTGCAACCCCGTGGACTGCAGCATAACCAGCTTCCCTGTCCTTCACTATCTCCCAGAGCTTGCTCAAACTCATGCCCATTGAATTGGTGGTGCCATCCAACCATCTCATTCTTAGTCGTCCCCTTCTCCTCCTGCCTTCAATCTTTCCCAGCATCAGGGTCTTTTCTAATGAGTCAGCTCTTTGCACCTGGTGGGCAAAGTATTGGAGCTTCAGCTTCAGCATCAGTCCTTCCAGTCAAAAAAGCATCCTGAAGAGAATCCCTTATGCATATAAAACAGAATATTGATACCAATCTAAACCCTCAACTTAAATGCACTCACTCATGCCTTATGCACACTTCAGTTCCTATTGCTACCTAACAAACTACTCCAAAACATACTGGCTCAAAACAACTACCATTTTTATCTTGCTCACAGATTCTTTGGGTCAAGAATTCAGACAGGGCCAAAGGGAATGGCTGGTTACTACTCTGTGATTTCTGGGATCTCAGCTGGAAAGACTCGAAAGCTGGGGGTGACTCACTAGGGGCTTCCCTAGCGGCTCAGAGGGTAAATCGTCTGCCTGCAGTGCGGGAGACCCTGCAATGCGGGAGACCCGGGTTCGATTCCTGGGTCAGGAAGGTCCCCTGGAGAAGGAAATCCACTCCAGCACTCTTACCTGGAAAATCCCATGGATGGAAGAGCCTGATAGGCTACACCCCTTGGGGTTGTAGAGTCGGACACGACCGAGCGACTTCACTTCACTTCAACAGATGGGAACAGTTGATGGAAAAAAAAAAAATGACCTAAAAGTTGAGAATTATGTTTTACTCAGGGATAATACTGAGGATGTAAGCCCAGGATACAGCCTCTCAGATAGCTCTGAGGGACTGTTCTGAAGAGGTAAGGGAGGAACCAGGATATACAGGAGTTTTTGCAAAAAACCCCATGTAGATGAAACATTGTAAGATTACTGTTAATTAAAGAAAAACATACATCTAAAGTTAATAAATTTAGTGTTTTTCCACTATTTACAATATTCAGGACATGGAAGCAACCTAGATGTCTGTCGACAGATGAATGGATAAAGAAATTCTGGTATACACAGTCATAAAAAGAGTGAATTTGAGTCAGTTCTGGTGAGGTGGATGAACCTAGAGCCTGCTATACGGAGTGAAGTAAGTTAGAAAGAGAAAAACAAATATTGTGTATTAATGCATATATTTGGAATCTAGAAAAGTGGTATTGATGAATCTATTTGCAGGGCAGGAACAGAGACTCAGACATAGAGAACAGACTTTTGGACATAGTGGGGGCAGGGGAATTGAAAGAGTAATATTGAAATATACACATTACCATATGTAAAATAGATAGCTAATGGGAAGTTGCTGTATAACGCGGGGAGCTCAACCTGGTATCCTGTGACAACCTAGAGAGTGGGATATAGGAGGGAGGTTCAAGAGGGAGGGAACGTGAGTATACCTCTGACTGATTCGTGTTGATGTATGGCAGAAACCAATACAACACTGTAAAGCAATTATCCTCCAATTTAAAATTAGTAAATTTTGAAAAAATTTAGTGCTTTCCTATGTACGGGGAGATGTAATGGTTTCTAGGCTCATTGAAATCATTCCTTAGCTATCCAGGGCCAGTACCCTGCTTACTTCCATCCTGACTCCCCCAGGGTACACAGTCAGGGGTGGCTGTAGTGACTGATGACTTGATGACCACAACATCATTTGTTTACTGGAAAAGACATTCTTCATCCACTTGCTGTAATCACCTGCAGACCTCTCACTCACATCTAGTGCCTGGGCTGATGTAACTTCAAGGTTAGTACTGACAACCAGAGCATCTACCTGTGGCCTCTCCATGGGGCCTGAGCTTCTTCACAGAGTGGCAGCCTCGGGATAGTTGGACTTCTTACATGGCTGTGAATTTCCAGTGAGTGAGGTTCAATCTGCATCACTTTTAACTAATTAATTAATTTATATTAAGTCTGCATTGTAGAAACGAATGTGAGACAGAAGAGATTTTTGCAGTCATCTTTGAAAGATTCAGTCTGGCACATTCCTCCAGGCTTTCCCTGCTGATGGATGGGTAACCAAGTTCCATGGTATTGGAAGGAAGGACATGGAGACAATATCATCTTATGTTTATTCTGAATCTCTTTTGGGATTGTTTTTTCTTGAGATAAATGTCTTTTTTTTTAATCCATGTCTTTGTAAAACAATTTTTTCCCATGATAGTTGATTTACAATGTTGTGCCAATCTCTGCTGTACAGCAAAGTGACTCAGTTATACACACATAGACATTCTATTTTAAAATATTCTTTCCATTATGATTTATCACAGGATATTGAATATAGTTCCTTGTTCTTTACAGTAGGACCTTGTTGTTTATCTGTCCTATATATCATAACTTACATCTGCTAATCCCAAACTCCTTGTCCTTCCCTCCCCATCCTTTTCCTCCTTGGCAAACAGGAATCTGTTTGAAGGGATCTGTATTTATCTTCTTAATCAGGATTGATTTTTGGCTTAGGAAATGATTTTTTTTTAGATACAAATAGATAGGCAAGATGAGACCAAGACTTCCCATCTCTGTTATTTATCAAGGCATTAATAAGTGTTTGTTGTGTAAGAAAGGACTTAAAGTTTGAAAAAAGGTTAAAAATGATTTTGCTGTTAGAAATTAATGCACATGATATAAATACTGAGAAGCCTTGCAATAAAGAAAACTTTTACATTTCAATTTGGGCACCTATTAAGTGGTCAACAAAATGATTAATTTTGGGGGATCAGAGTCTGGTCCTCAGTGCTTCACTGACTATCTCATGACCCTGGGGGAAGTTAATTCCCTTCTTTGAGTCTCAACTTACTCCATTTATAAAATGAAGAAGTTAAATTAGATGATAAGGTNATCCTGACTCCCCCAGGGTACACAGTCAGGGGTGGCTGTAGTGACTGATGACTTGATGACCACAACATCATTTGTTTACTGGAAAAGACATTCTTCATCCACTTGCTGTAATCACCTGCAGACCTCTCACTCACATCTAGTGCCTGGGCTGATGTAACTTCAAGGTCAGTACTGACAACCAGAGCATCTACCTGTGGCCTCTCCATGGGGCCTGAGCTTCTTCACAGAGTGGCAGCCTCGGGATAGTTGGACTTCTTACATGGCTGTGAATTTCCAGTGAGTGAGGTTCAATCTGCATCACTTTTAACTAATTAATTAATTTATATTAAGTCTGCATTGTAGAAACGAATGTGAGACAGAAGAGATTTTTGCAGTCATCTTTGAAAGATTCAGTCTGGCACATTCCTCCAGGCTTTCCCTGCTGATGGATGGGTAACCAAGTTCCATGGTATTGGAAGGAAGGACATGGAGACANGTCTGCATTGTAGAAACGAATGTGAGACAGAAGAGATTTTTGCAGTCATCTTTGAAAGATTCAGTCTGGCACATTCCTCCAGGCTTTCCCTGCTGATGGATGGGTAACCAAGTTCCATGGTATTGGAAGGAAGGACGTGGAGACAATATCATCTTATGTTTATTCTGAATCTCTTTTGGGATTGTTTTTTCTTGAGATAAATGTCTTTTTTTTTAAATCCATGTCTTTGTAAAACAATTTTTTCCCATGATAGTTGATTTACAATGTTGTGCCAATCTCTGCTGTACAGCAAAGTGACTCAGTTATACACACATAAACATTCTATTTTAAAATATTCTTTCCATTATGATTTATCACAGGATATTGAATATAGTTCCTTGTTCTTTACAGTAGGACCTTGTTGTTTATCTGTCCTATATATCATAACTTACATCTGCTAATCCCAAACTCCTTGTCCTTCCCTCCCCATCCTTTTCCTCCTTGGCAAACAGGAATCTGTTTGAAGGGATCTGTATTTATCTTCTTAATCAGGATTGATTTTTGGCTTAGGAAATGATTTTTTTTAGATACAAATAGATAGGCAAGATGAGACCAAGACTTCCCATCTCTGTTATTTATCAAGGCATTAATAAGTGTTTGTTGTGTAAGAAAGGACTTAAAGTTTGAAAAAAGGTTAAAAATGATTTTGCTGTTAGAAATTAATGCACATGATATAAATACTGAGAAGCCCTGCAATAAAGAAAACTTTTACATTTCAATTTGGGCACCTATTAAGTGGTCAACAAAATGATTAATTTTGGGGGATCAGAGTCTGGTCCTCAGTGCTTCACTGACTATCTCATGACCCTGGGGGAAGTTAATTCCCTTCTTTGAGTCTCAACTTACTCCATTTATAAAATGAAGAAGTTAAATTAGATGATAAGGTAGGTCTGGTGGTCTCGAGGGGCAGATATCAGTTCCCCAAGCCACCCCCAAGTCAACTCACAACAGTGTGTTTCCATGCACACTAAATTTCAAGATAATCCCCTTTCCAGGTCGCTGACCCAAAGAAATGACAATTCAGAACACCTAGCACACGTGTGTGCGTTCTAAGCTGCTTCAGTCATGTCCAACTCTTTGCAACGCTATGGGCTGCAGCCCACCAGGCTCCTTTGTTCATGGGATTCTCCAGGCAAGAATACTGGAGTGAGTTGCCATGCCCTCCTCCAGGGGATCTTCCTGACCAATGGATAAAACCCGCATCTCTTACATCTCCTACATTGGCAGGCGGGTTCTTTACCACTAGTGCCACCTGGGGAAGCCCCTGAAACAACCTAGGGCAGATGCCAAAGGTCCACCTGCTCTTAACCTGCTGGGCCAGCCTGGCCCCTTCAGCCTCATTGGGCTGTGGTGAGCTTTGAGGAGTAGTGTGTAGCAAAGATGCTGCATATGCTATGTAATTCATCTTTGTAAATAACATTTATCATTATAAGTATCATTGAAATTCATCATTGTAAATAACATCATAACTGCTTAGAGGTGAGATCAAAGTCCAACCTGACTGGGTCTTTAGAGTGATTGAAGTGAGGAGCAGTGGATGATACATAGGGCTTCCCAGGGGGCCCAACTGGTAAACAACCCACCTGCCAGTGCAAGAGACATAAGAGGTACAGGGGTCCCTGGGTCAGGAAGATCCCCTGGAGAAGGGCAGGCACCCCACTCCAGCATTCTTGCCTGGGAAATGCCATGGGCAGAGGAGCCTAGCAGGCTACAGTCCACAGGGTTGCAAAGAGTTGGATACAACTGAAGCAACTTAGCACACACACATAGATGATACATACCACTGACTACTTGAATTTGTAAACCATTTGTTAGGAGGAAAATTTTAGGTTAGATTAAGTTAGGATTCATGGTTTGGTAGAAAGGCAAACAGATGGGGTGGTGAAATCAGTTGAGCAAACAGGTTTCCATAAGCCTTTGCAACGTTGGGCGGAGTAGTCTCTAAGTGGAAGAACCAATCAGAAACTTGTGGTTGTGGCTTCTCTCTCCGTGACCCCTGAGAGACCCTTACCCTATGTCCCCACTATAGGCCATTGAGGGATTAGTGTTGGGGAGTGATATGTACCAGTCAGCCTAGACTGCATGATCCGTGAGCTGTAACAGTAGCCAACATTTATTAAGTGCTAAATAAATGCCAGGCCCCGAGCTAATGTTCTTACAAACTCATTGCATTTAGTTTTCCCAACAACCTTCTGAGCTGAGTCCTGTTACTATTCCCATTTTGTGGATGAGGAAACTGAAGTTCCAGAAGGCCACATCCTTTCAGTTCAGTTCAGTCGCTCAGTCGTGTCCGACTCTTTGCGACCCCATGAATTGCAGCACGCCAGGCCTCCCTGTTCATCACCATCTCTCGGAGTTCACTCAGACTCATGTCCATTGAGTCTGTGATGCCATCCAGCCATCTCATCCTCGGTCGTCCCCTTCTNCAAAGAATTGATGCTTTTGAACTGTGGTGTTGGAGAAGACTCTTGAGAGTCCCTTGGACTGCAAGGAGATCCAACCAGTCCATCCTAAAGGAGACCAGTCCTGGGTGTTCTTTGGAAGGACTGATGCTAAAGCTGAAACTCCAGTACTTTGGCCACCTCATGGGAAGAACTGACTCATTGGAAAAAGACTCTGATGCTGGGAGGGATTGGGGTCAGGAGGAGAAGGGGACGACAGAGGATGTGATGGTTGGATGGCATCACCGACTTGATGGACATGAGTTTGGGTGAACTCTGGGAGTTGGTGATGGACAGGGAGGCCTGGCATGCTGTGATTCATGGTCCTGCAAAGAGTCGCACATCAGTGAGTGACTGAACTGAACTGAACTGAAGAGAGATTAGAGAGAAGAGGGAAGAGCAGTGTTCAAAGAGGAAATGGCTGAAGAATTTTCTAAAACTGAAAGACAGAAATTCCTCGTTTCAAGAACCATAACAAATCCTAAAAGAGATTAAAAAAAATATACAATATACATATTATCTGTGATGTTTTGCAGTTTCACAAGGAAAAAAAAAATCTTAAAAGTGTCCAAAGTAAAAGAGATTATCTACCAAGGAATGACAATTATACTGACAACTAACTTCTTATCAACACTACCAATACTTAAAATGGACAACCAAGAAGGTCCTACTGAATAGCAAAGAGAACTCTGACCAATACTATGTATCAACCCGATTGGGAAAAGAATTTGAAGAACAATAGACATGTGTATAACTAAATCACTCTGTTGTACACAACACTGTTAATTAAAGGTGGGGCTATTGGTAAAGACCTGGCCTGCCAATGCAGAAAACATAAAAGATATGAGTTCAATCCCTGGGTCAGGAAGATCCCCTCGAGGAGGGCATGACAACCCACTCCAATATTTTTGCCTGGAGGATCCCACAGACAGAGGAGCCTGGGAGGCTACAGGTCACAGGGTCACAAAGAGTTGGACACGATTGAAGTGACTTAGCACATACGCACACATTATAAAAAGTCAAAAACAAACAACCACCCTCTTAAAAAAAACAATGAAATGCAAAGATAGTGGATTATACATTAAAAATCTTAAGGGAACAGTCAAGTATCACAATAGAGATGCAAGCTTGATGAATTTATCTTTCACGAATAGAGGTGAAAGAAAGTCATTTTCAGACAAATGGAAAAAGAACTTACTAATTTAAAACCCAGAACTGGGTATGAAGAACATTAAAAGAAATTGTAACTATGTGGTTAAATCTAAACAAACTATATAAAATAATATGTATGGGCTGTATTTAAAAATTTTTAATTCATATAATAAAAGAAGTCAGGCTAAAACTAGATCTCCGCAACCACATGAGCTATAACAAAAAGGTATGGTAATAATATCAAACATATAAGGCTATTATAGGTTAGGCATGACATAAGTATTTATATATGCTAACTATATTTTATATGAGTGTGTGTATATATATATGTAATGTATAAGCATATATCTATATGAGTAACCCTAGTGGCTCAGCAGTAAAGAATCTGCCTGCCAATGCAGGAGACATGGGTTTGATCCCTGGATGAGGAAGGTGCTCTGAAGAAGGAAGTATTTCTGCCTGGGAAATCCCACTGGACAGAGGAGCCCAGCAGGCTGCAGCCCATGGGGTCACAAAGAATCAGGCATGCCTTAGTGACTAAGCAACAATATATATCTCATACATATATTTACAATAAGATACACATACACCTATAGAAGTATACAGGCGTGTGTACAGGTTTATCTAACAACCCTATGAATTGTGTACCATCAGAAGCATTGGTTATAAGAGGCAATCCAACTGGGACCATGGTTCCTCTGGTGTCACATTATATTGCTCACTATATGCCAGGGACGGTGTAAGTGCTTTACACATACTAATTCATTTTTTTTTTTTCGAGTTGTGTAGCCCTTTATTAGCAACTAAAATAGAAGGTATCTGTTGTACAATATGGGTAGTAATTGACTATAACTGGAGAATTTTATATTCTAATACAGATCATTTATAAATGCAACTTCTTTATTAAAAAGCTTCCACGCTTTTTGTTTGTTTGTGTACAATTTGCAAAACTATTCTGAAAGCAGAGTATATGTGCACAAGTCTGCAAAGAGTGCAAATTAGGATATAGTAAATGCTTCACAAGTTACTTTCAAAAAACTGACTGCCACAACTGTGCCTTTACATTGCCTGTTTTTTTTTGATCAAAATATTTTGATGCCAGCGTTCCTTCCACTGCTCTAAACTATAAAGCATTTTTTTTTAATGAGTTGAAATTAAGGAAGGACTACACCTACTAGAAAAGAAGAGAAGAAAGTTCTATTAGTTTGAGGTTTCAGAATCCCCCAAACCAGGACCAGTATCTTGGTAAGGGTTAGGCTGGGACCCTGGACAGAGTATGAGTATGTGCAGATGGCATTCCTGAGGATTCAGAGCTTCAGTGAACCGTGAGTGCTCCAGCTGCATAACTCACTGAACTGTCTTGCCAGTTTCTACACTGGCTGGACTGGGCATAATTCAAAAAGGAAAAGCTCATATTCATTCCATTCTTCTGCAGCTCTGTGATAGCATTGAATAACACCCCAATGGGATGTCTTCCACATATAGTATTATGGTATTTCTTCAAGTAATTGCTAAAAGATACAGGATCTAATTGTTCTATAATACTCATACCCATTTTATCTAGATGTTCAATGGATCTATAAATCTCCCCCTGGGATTCATCATAGTAACTGTAACGGAACCTTTGACCTCAATGGCAGAAATCAGAAGAAACCACAAAGAGATTACTAGGATCCGCTAGGTATTTACTGAAGAGTTTTCCGAATTCCTGTTCTTTTGACTCACTCAGAGCTCCAACCAATACAGGAATAATGGTAAACTCATCCTTATGGGTAATAGATGGATCCATACTAATTCATTTATTTCTCCTCAGAACTCTGTCACTGAGATAGGGTTATTTTCATTTCACAAATTATTATCATTTGATAATTAAGGCATGAACAGATTAATCTGCCCAAGGAAACACAAGTATTGAACAGTAAACTCAAAACCCAGGCAGTTTCAAAGCTCAGTTGTTAACCACTCACCAGGCCCTCTGGGTGAACCGATCTTGTATCCTCCTCTGTGAAAACTCACCTCAGTCTTCCACCCAGCTACCTATTTTCTCCCATCTATCACCCCTGACATTCTCTCCTACATTCTGAGAATCTCCTCTCTTTGTTCATTAATCAAGGGAAATGTGGTAAGGGAAAACATGGCCAAGCTAATAATTTTGGTAGGGGATAATAGATCTGAAGTTGTTGATTGTTGGCCAATGAAATGTCATACTTAGTTCATTTCAAGATGACCTTCATGGTGCTATAATGCTCATTTGGTGTGATCATCCAGTCATTGCCTATACGTTGTTTCATACCGAAAAATAATGCTAGAGGTTAGCTGCATTTGGTATGAGTAGTATGTATTAATTTTCTGAAGCACCAGTTTAAAAGACAGTGTAACAAACAGAGTAGTTTGCATTTATATTTTAAACTTTTAATTTACTGCCTAATGTTCAAAAAAATGAAATGAAGTCTAGTTGATTATATAACTTTAATATTTGAAAAAATTTATCCAGAAATTGACAATATAATACAATGCACATTTGTACAAAAAAGAGGGGCAGTTAAAAACTTCTGATCATACAGACAAAAATATGATTAATTAAACAAAGATTAAAAAAGGACAGAACATTTTGTAAATACTGATAAATGCTGTGCAATGCTTTAATTTACTGTGGCAGATACAAAAATCAAGAATTCATGAACAGATTATATAAAAAGAAAGCAACTACATGAATTTTCTAGCTGTTTAAATTAATGAAATATAACAGTAGTGGTTCTTTTAAAAAATGAGGTATTAATTACACTGTAAACCAAAACCAGAGCATAAATAAATAAAGGCAATGTGCAATTTAGTGATAAATGATTATAAATTTCAACAACAGACAACAAAGATTTTCCAGTTATTTATGGACTCTGTCATTTAAAAATTTGGCTTGCTTGTATACTAATTTAAAAATGACATAGCTATTGATATACAAGCACATCATAGACATGCAGACCAAGCCAACACAGTTTCCCCATCTCTACCAAATAGAAGTTTTGTTTACATTTTATTTAGAACACTTAAATCTGGTTTCTTGTACATATGATTCTTTTGTGCTTATTAGATAGCAGTAACCTACATTAAACACCTTACTTTCTAGTTCAAGCAGTGTAAGAGAGAAGCAGTTTTATTTGCACATGGATTACAAACAGAGCAAACAAAACAAAACCAACATGCCCTTAAATCTCTTAGGTGTTCCAAGAATTTTAAGAAGAAAAATCCTTTAAATAGCATGTCCAAGTGGAAAAGTGGAATCACTTCGGTCTCAAACAGAATAGTAAATGAACTAACTCCTTTCCTCCAAGATTCACAAGTTGGCTTTGGNGAGACAGCCCTTAAATCTCTTAGGTGTTCCAAGAATTTTAAGAAGAAAAATCCTTTAAATAGTATGTCCAAGTGGAAAAGTGGAATCACTTCGGTCTCAAACAGAATAGTAAATGAACTAACTCCTTTCCTCCAAGATTCACAAGTTGGCTTTGGAAATGCAGAACAAGCTGATTAGTTCCTCCACCCTAGAAGACTTCTGCTGGTGGGGGTGTAGGAATCATAGCAATAAGATAGTAGTGTAACTTGGAAATCGGGAAAGTATTATTTGCATGTGAACCATGAGCTGGTACTAAATGCTGGCTTCATTATTATTGCAAATACACCTTCAGAGTTTTCTGAAGGAAAGCTATCAAAGTATAATACAGAAGTCGATTTGGAAATACTGTAATGTGCTAATAAAACTGCTTCATTTGCTGTAAATTAAAACCATTTACTGTCTGACTTAAAATGCAGTTTCTTTTTACATGCTACTTTATTAAGAAACTCCAAAAAGGGTACTTTTGAATTTGCTGTATTCAGAATCCAGTGAAAAACAAACATTTGGGCCAAAATGTTGAACCTTATCTTTACATCAAGCTATGTCACTGAGTGTCTTTTGCTTTGCTTCATGTCATTTTGACACAAATGTTATCGTATTCACTTTTGTCAAATATCTTACCCTACTTGTTTTCAAAAATTAGTGTTTCGGTACAACAGGTGATCAAAAAATACTATAAATAAGTCTTGTATGTCAATCAAAGCATATATAAATCAGTTCTCTCTTTTTGTGCTTGTAACTGACTTAAGTTATCAGTGACTAGTCAGATCTATTTCCTTTCTAACATTCTGACCCTTAAGAAGAAAGGATTACACAAACATTACAGAGTATTCAAAGTAACTAGTTTACTGTACACGTGCATGCAGACTGACAATACTTAAAAAGAATATAACCTTGAGTCCAATTAGTCTGAAAATAGTTACACTCTTGTACAATCATCTTTATTGATTTGTAAAAGCTGTACACACATCTAAAACCCTGAATTTACTTTGTAAAAATAAATCTTTAGCAATAAATGGCACTATCAAAATCCCATTATTCTCAGGCTATTATGTAGTTATTTACATGCTGATTTTCAGGAACGGTTGAAAAGGATCTTTAGAGGACCAAAGCCAGTATATCAAAAAACCCCCTGTAAATTGCATTTGCAATTATACTGCTGTTTAACCGCTATATGAAAATATGGCTACAGGCCCCACATTAATGATAATGTAGCTATCCATGTTGCTACTGTGTGTGGGCAGCACACACTTTGCCACTGGGCCCCACCCCCTCAGTCATCACTGCATTCTTTGCTGCATGATGCTTCCCCAGTGGAACACCTGGGACGCACTGCTTATGGAGGATGATAAAGTGCTATAAAAAGAGGGACTGGACCCACCTGTCTCTGCCACCTGGTCTTTTTCTCACTCAAACTGTGTTGTGTTTTTAGAAAACCATGCCTCTACTGAACACACTTCATATTTAATTTTTTTAAAAAAAATGTCAGTCTTTTAAAGTTGGTGAGCTTTTTCAAGGTATTTTGAGACAGAAAACATGAAAAGGTTAAAGGCACAATAAGAGGGAAGTGAATGCTACATATAAATGTATTTCAAGTCTTCTTGGTTACTCAAGTCCAAAACCTTCTGAATTTGAAATTCCAATGATCAATTTCTGTTTCAGGTCCTTTTTGCTCTTGTAGGGGGGAAGGCAAAGTTGATTGAAGCAGGTGTGGGCCACAGGCAACCTAGGGGAAACATTTTCTTCAAAGATACCAAGTCTTAAAACATACACACAATGACTGCTAAGCAACTTTCAAAGTACCTGAACACACATACTCAAATCTATTTTACTAGACTGAGACGACTCATCCATTCCTATACTCAACAAATACTTCTGGAGTACCCGCTGTATATGAGGCACCATTCCACACTCTGCGCCTGGGTTTACCGACAAGACAATGGCCCTGCTCTCACAAACCTTACGTTCTAGAAGCACTATTTTTAGAGTCAGACAAATCCATCTGAACACCATCTCCCTTACTTTCTGGCTGTGAGATCTCGTTCAAGTGGCTTCATGTCCCCAAATCTCAATTGCCTCATCACATAAGGCAAACTATCCGAATGGGTGGAAAGACCCAGTAGAATAGTAGGTAAAATAACTTATTATTTTAGCCTTGACTGTCAAAAAATCACAAGAACATTTCCGAGACACTTGACACCCACACTTCTCCTGTTGCTGCCCTCAAGGTACATGCAACCTTCATCCTCTGAATCTTTCTGATTAGATCTCCCAACCCTCTACCCGATGACACTTTTATCTAGATCCAAGATTCCAGCAGAATTCTTAGACCCTTTCCCTCAGTTTTTATGAACTGCACAGAATCAGAACAGCTGTTGGTGGTAGCAGTGATAAAGGAATGGATGGATTTCAGTTCTAATTGATGAAAGGAAGAACTGACAGAACTCAGGGAATATATAGGGCAGGAGAAAAAAATATTTATCATCAAAGTAGTATCTACTCAAATTAGCTTTAGAAATTACAATGAGATTGGGAAAAGAAGTAAGTAGATCAACATTACCCCACCAACACTCTAGAAAATAATTTAAAGCCATCATCAGCATCCCTTTCATATGCAAAGAGCACTAGATAAAGGAAAAAAAAAAGACCAGCACTAGAGGTATGGGGTCGCCGAGAGGTGGACATGACTCAGTGACTTCACTTTCACTTTTCACTTTCATGCACTGGAGAAGGAAATGGCAACCCACTCCAGTGCTCTTGCCTGGAGAATCCCAGGGACAGAGGAGCCTGGTGGGCTGCCGTCTATGGGGTCGCACAGAGTTGGACACGACTGAAGCGACTTAGCAGCAGCAGCAGAGGTATTCCAGTACAACAGGACTTCTGTAACTATTTATAATAATAGCCAAAAAAACTCACCTGGCATTTTAAATAAAAATACTTTCAGGTAAAAATGAAGGTCAGACAATCTAAATACCATGAAAAGCAAGCTAGATTCTGGAAGTGATGATAAAGTAATTGACTTAGCAAAGTAAAAAGTTGATGGAAAGGAATTATTATCAGTTAGTATTGATATGTCTCAAAATTAATAAAGAACCTTAAGCCATAGTCTATCTTATTTCAAAGCCGTTTACTTCGAGGATTTTTCTAAGAAAACAACTTCATACTGAAAGAATCTCCTAATTCCAAGCATACTATTATTAGCAAAACCTATAGATTAAAAAAAATGAATGACAATCTCGAAATTTACCAATTAGTAGACGTTTCATTCTTTGAGATTTTAAAGTTTAAATCAGCCATTCCTCCTACAGGAACTCTGTCGCTGCCTGTAGTAAAATGTAACAACTTCTTTTGAAGATCAAGAGGAAATCCAAGCACAACATCCCAAAAGTATCTAGAGAACACCAAAGGAAATTTATATAAGATGTATATAAAATGACAAAAGTCTTACAGATGAGAATAAAATAATATAAAGTAAGCTCTAGGGAAACAACTTCCCTTAAAGGTACATACTACTCTCAAACTGAAATGGAAGAACGACAGGCTTCTATATATAAATTAGATTTTTGACTAACATCATTATAAAAATAATCCAACAACAGAGAGTACATAAGCCATTTTTCTTCTATATAATTTTCTGTATTTTTCAACACAGTGCTATTAAAAGGCTTTTTATAAACATGGCATCCCTGCAATTCTAGGACCAAAGTCATTTTTTAAAAGAAGCCAACTCTCTGGACTTCTGTAGAAACTTACTTATATCACTTTCTCCCAAGGGGACTGCTAAGTGATTTCATATCGAATATTCTCACATTACTTTCAANTAAACATGGCATCCCTGCAATTCTAGGACCAAAGTCATTTTTTAAAAGAAGCCAACTCTCTGGACTTCTGTAGAAACTTACTTATATCACTTTCTCCCAAGGGGACTGCTAAGTGATTTCATATCGAATATTCTCACATTACTTTCAAGAGATAAAAGAGGGCAGTGTGGGCTGTACAAGATTTCTGGTGACTTAACTTGATTCAAAGATTGTAAGTTACACAAATAAACCAACTACATTCTCTTTCATTCCCTCTTCAGCAGCCTCACTCTCAGAAGTATAAAGAGCTCACCGGATAGTCAAGTCAGTTTTTGCGTAACCATCATACTGCGTACTTCTCTGTAGGGCGTGCATATCCAGTTCAGGACTTCCACAGACCAGAATTTCAACCTCTTCTGGACGAAGCAGCTGCCAATAATTATTTTTTAAAAATGATAAGAAAAAGTGATGATCAAAAAAAGTGAAACTGGAACTGTTTTCATTGAATCAAGCAGCAAAAATCATGACCTTCTTATAGTAAGTCAAACCATTTTTTAAGGAAAAATATTCTCCATTTATATTTTTCCTGCTGAGATATTTTTGCTTCTGAAAGTTTATAAATCTTGTCCAACTGTTAGATTCCCTCTTTTGCAAATAACAGCAACTAGCTAGAAAAACAAGCAGATGACTAAGTATAAATCCAAATTACAGCTCTTCCCCAAAACCCAGCTTGAAACTCTTTCAGCTATTCGAGCATCTACTGACATGCCCGGACCCAACATCCATGAGGCCTCCTGTGCACAATGTGGCGTCTGAGTAGCAGCTTAGTCTGTTTTGTTTTTTCACCTACACAGCCTGTCTCCCACCTAAAGAGATTAGAATTTAAAAATGAAGACTTGCTACACTATTTATTTCCCCTCCTTCCACCCCTATAAAGACAGTGCATCGCAGACAAAACTTAACTAGAAATCAACAAGTGCTCCATATTCAAAGGTACTTTCAATAAATGTGTGATAAAGACCATCACCTAGTGACAGCTGGACCATAAACAAAGCTGAGCGACGAAGAACTGATGCTTTTGAACTGTGGTTGTTGGAGAAGACTCTTGAGAGTCTCTTGGACTGCAAGGAGATCCAACCAGTGCATCCTAAAGGAAATCAGTCCTGAATATGCATTGGAAGGACTGATACGGAAGCAGAAACTCCAATACTTTGGCTGCTGCTGCTGCTGCTAAGTCACTTCAGTCGTGTCCGATGCTGNATTTAAAAAGAAAAGTTTCTCCCCCTTTTCTAAATTACAAAATACAGAAAGGTTAGGCTCTTGTGATATTTGTATTAAGAATGGTGTCATGAAAGCATTTTGGAGTAAAAAAGTGAGGTCTCAACCCTCTTGAATACAGCTAAACACTTTACTGACATTTAAAAAAATTTGTGTGACCTTTTGAGTAGCACTCACGCCTTTCGAGCTATGTGGATTACTATCATTTCCACCTTCTGATTATTTTTAGGCGAGTGGAAATGAGAGAATTTTGGTCTGATCAATTAACTTCTGCTCCTTACTTCTTGTATTGGACCAACAGAAGAGGCTTGTTTTTAGAAGGTGAAAAGCTCTAAGAAAGTAACTGCGTCCAGGATATAGGCCAGGTGCCTTGCAGAGTACCCTCACCCTTGCTGGCTTTCCTTGATTTTTTTACTTATACATGTCTGCTTCAATGTTTTCGGGCTTCCCTGATGGCTCAGATGGTACGGAATCTGCCTGCAATACAGGTGACTTGGGTCTGATCCCTGTGTCAGGAAGATCCCCTAGAGTAGGAATGGCAACCCACTCCAGTATTCTTGCCTGGAGAATTCCATGGACAGAGGATCCTGGCAGGCTACAGTCCATAGGGGTCAAAAAGAGTTGGATGCAACTGAGCAACTAACACTTACTTTTTCACTGTTTTTATTGGGTTAAGATCCNGGCAACCCACTCCAGTATTCTTGCCTGGAGAATTCCATGGACAGAGGATCCTGGCAGGCTACAGTCCATAGGGGTCAAAAAGAGTTGGATGCAACTGAGCAACTAACACTTACTTTTTCACTGTTTTTATTGGGTTAAGATCCTTTAAGATAGGGAGTGGTATGTACAAGTCAATCTTTGTTCCCCTTTTCTAACGATGGGTATATGGTAACAAAAGGTATTTTTCACATATAAAATACCTGGTTAACAGAAAGCTATTTGCCCTTAATGGTACCTGAAATGTGGAATAGAAATCTTCTTCAACATTGCCTTCATATGACAGGAGTTCACTTAATCCATGGGCCAACTCCTGTAAAGAGAAACCTGTTATTTGTGTTTTTAAATCAAACAGTACTACCCAAAACAGTAAACCTGATCTACTATAGCTCACTTACATGTGAGATAAACTCAGATTTTGAAATAAAGATAATATTGGGGCATATTTTCCAGGGTAAGAAATACTGGTTAATGATTTCTACCATGTAAAAGGTTTGGAAAAATTTATTGGAAAGGTCACATGAAGGAAAATATCCAGTTATACCCATAAAGGCATAACTCTGGGGTCTATTCTTATGCAATAAGCTAAGAGTATAGTTTCCATCATAATTCACTGCTATCTGCAATATCACTGTTTATGAATTTGTAGTATTTCTCATTCTGTTTATAGTCTTAAAAAATCTGTTAATGTTTTATAATTCCTCTTTTAAACATAAAAATACACAGTTTATATGTGTTAAGTGGTTTTTACATTTCAGTTAAGGGCTCTCCCCTCCCAATAAAAAGTTGAGAACACTGGAAGAAATGTATCCCTAAATTGTAACTCATGTTTCCCCTCAACAGAGATTTATAAATAGAAAAACTAAGCCAGTATTTTTAAAAATTTATGATCGATGCAGGATGCTTGGGGCTGGTGCACGGGGATGATCCAGAGGGATGATGTGGGGTGGGAGGTGGGAGGTGGGTTCATGTTTGGGAGCTCGTGTACACCCATGGTGGATTCATGTCAATGTATGCCAAAACCAATACAGTACTGTAAAGTAAAATAAAGTAAAAATAAAAATTAAAAAAATTCATTTAAAATTAAAATGTTTCATTTTAAATATTAGCAGAAAGATAAAGAACAGCATGTTTAGAATGATGTTACACACTTTACATATTAAGTTTTCCATTTCACTAAAATAAATTTTAAAACAAATCTAGGGTGACATAGGTTTTAGTACGATTATCATTTGTTTCAATTACTAATAAAGTTATGGCTGCTGAAAATTATAATTGGGAGATCTGAATTTTTTAAAAGAATTTAAGGAACTAATAGATGCATCCAATTGAAAGAATTTACCATATTCTTTTAAAGATCAAATTTTTAGTGATAAAATACAAAGTCAATTAGGTAATAAAGTATATACTCAGATCTGCTTTATTTGACTGCAGGGACTTTTATTCCCAGCCTTTGTATTTTCAAAACTCAATTTTAATTTTTTTAATCTATAGTTAAGATTCTTAAATGTAAAAATATTATATATTAGCCCATAGTTCAACATTTTTATGATTTTTATAAGTATAAAATTAAAAGTGCATGAAGATATAGATTTTATACACAATTTGAATACCCTGGTATTATTTAACAGACTGTATTGGACAGTGACTCAAACAGAAAAGAAAAAAGCTACTACAGTTGCTGATTCAAGGTTATACTTAGCCTCTCCATTCTCAACTGAAACCCTCAAGGGTAATTTTCATAAGGCTGTGTGGGGCAGATTTGTTGTTGCCATGGGACAGTTCTGATGCTTTGAGTCATGGATCCCTTCTCTACAAAAGCAACGGAGTTTCCATTAACATGGTCATGGAAAAGCATTGGCCTATTAACGTTACACTGAAGGCTCCATCATAGAATATTTTGCTTATTTTGTTTTTTTTTTAATCCTTATTCACAAATACTGTGTTTAAATTAAGAAATGTATCACTATAGGTTTCTCTTTGCTTGCCTGCTTACTCTTCTTGAAATACATATTGTACGGATACAAATGGTAAACAAAGCACTGAATAAAAAAGCACTTAAAACTTTTTTTCTAGATATATTTTGCCGTATGAAAAGGGAATTAGGTGCTAATTTTAACAGATGCCATTAATAAATTGATATTCCATTTTAAAAATTCAAAAAATTCCCTGCATTCTACTATCCTGACACAGTAGTTTTCTTGCTTCCTATCTTCATTCATGCCTGCACAGACACTCAGCTGATCTCATAGTTTATGCACATCAACTTTAATGATTCATCATTAAAGAGGCAATACAGGAATATGAAATTAACTCAGTATCATCTTCAGCTCCTTAATATGGAAAAATATTTTGGTATAGTCATTCATAAAATATCCACTGCTGCTGCTAAGGCAAAATAGCCACTATTATTATCTAAAAACCTGGATCCAAATGACTCAAGTTCAAATAGCTTTAATCCTAAAATCAGAGAATTTATTGGTAAAAATCAGTAATAAAATTAGGAAATTTATTGGTAAAAATTTGACAAAAACTGCATATATGAGACAAAAAAAATCACAGAAATCTAAAATGAGAAGTTAGTTCAGCCATTAGTATATATNTCAAATAGCTTTAATCCTAAAATCAGAGAATTTATTGGTAAAAATCAGTAATAAAATTAGGAAATTTATTGGTAAAAATTTGACAAAAACTGCATATATGAGACAAAAAAAATCACAGAAATCTAAAATGAGAAGTTAGTTCAGCCATTAGTATATATAGTATTAATATGTTTTATATATCAGTATATATTAGTGTATAGTGGTAACAATAACTCCCATTGTTATACAAATAAGCAAATTCAGTAAACTGTCCAGGGTCATAGGTAGTATGTGGCCAAAATGCAAGACTATAGAGGGCAAATCTGTCTTACTCTATTACCTTTTCCAACTACTGAGTCTTGTAAAAATATGGATTTAGGCTCTTAATTCAAAAGAATCCAAACTTACTTTCAAAAATGTGTTTGATATCACATGAAGAATGGATTCCTAATTGGTCACATGTTCTGGAGAGGTTTTTCAACTTGAGTAGGAAGGTTCCAACCCTACACCAAAGTGATCTGACCATTAACTAAAACACAACAATATTTAAATAGACCCTTAATGAACAAAGAGGATGTCCACATCCAGCTACTTACTAAGAATAACAAGGGGACTTCTCTGCTGACCAATGGCTATCGAAATTCAGCTGGGAAAAGTATTATTATTGTAGGGGATTGTCAGGATGAAGAGCATACCATCCGTTCTTCTAAATTTTAACACTGGATTAAATCTGATGATTGGAAATCTAGTCTCTGAATAGCAGAATATCAGAGACAGGTCTGTGAAATTCATTAATTTTATAAAGGGCGTTGTTGCAGACATTGTTAATGATATTGCATAGTGACACCCTGATAGGAATCCACAGAAGCAATCAAGTATTGAATATTGAGTACTTTATCATCTCATGTAATCTTCCCAATATGTAAGTTTTACTATTCCATTGTTCACATAACGAAACTAGAGTTCAGAAACATAAACAGCTTATTCAAATTCACAGAGCTAGTAAGTTGTAGAGGCCAGATTCAAATCTCTGCCTCTGACTCAAAGCTTGTTCCACTATGCTGGAAGAACTAAGTGCTGCAAAGTGGGTTATGTATCTCTACAGGGAAGGAGAAAATTAGACAAAAGAGGAGATGGGTTACAAATATAGAGGGAAACCATATCTAAACATAAAATCAGTTATCAGGAGGAGAGAGACTGTAGTAGAAGAAAGATGATTCAGCAGTAAGGGATAAGATACTAAACAACTGTATACTTACAGGCATAATTTGACACAAGTCGTCAGTGGTAACACTGCAGATGCCTACTGGTGTATTTTGATCACTAGGAACGATGGGCGGGCTCAATAATTTCTTATAGCAGCAGGGGGGGAAACGAATATCCAGAGTAATGCTGTTATAAACAGCTAGTCCCATAAGCTATGCATACTAAATGTTAAGCATTAACATAAAATCCATGACAACAAATGAGTTTTGAATTATGCATCTATTTCTTGCATACTTCTTTCAGATCTAACACTGATTTTCTAATTAATCCCACATACTTACTCTTTCCTTTATTTTCCCTTTATTTTACATAATATAATTCCCTGATTACCAAAAATCATGTAAAAAAGAGAGGTTCAGGTAATAGTATTTAATGATTTCCCTAGAAAACTGCATATCTAAGATCACAATAGCAAGTTCACACATTTCTATAAAGTATTTAACATATAAGAAAACTTCTAAATTTAGACAAAGATGGTGGTGATTTTATTAGCAGTTTATTCAGAACTTGCTGCAGAACATGCCATTGATTTTGGTGACCATTCTGGCTATTTTCAAACTAAATACAGGCTATGCAGAGAGAGCTGTATTGAATAGGCATATGGAAACACACACCAGATGTCTGCATACACACACACTACTGATAAGACACAATCTCCCACAGTAATATCTGAAAGACTTATTACTTGGAGTTAACTCAAAGTGTTAAGTTAAAAAGCTACAGATGTTATATTTATAAACTTTGCCCAACTATATATTTTTTTATCAGTTATACAGTAGAATGTAATTTCATCCATTTGATAAACGAGGGGTTTTAGAGCAAATTTTACGACATTTCAACTGTCAAAGACTATAATAACAAGTTCTTAACGAAGTCATTACTTTTACTGACTTAAAAGGAAATCTAAACATATGGTCTGGACAAATCATTAAAAACAATTTAAAAGATTAAGAACATAAGCCAATATTTTAATTTGCTAGGGCAGAAAAAGGCTAATAATAATCTAAGGAACAGTTCTGTTATTTTATAGGTAACCATACCAACAGAGGTGGAGCAGTGTGTTCTAGAGGAAAGATATTGAAAATAAGCTCTAATATACTCCTATAACTATGATAATAGCAATAACAGACGCAAGCACCATACTAGTGTAGTTACCATTTATGATCATTTACTGTAGTGATAAGTCCTAAGCATTTTTCATTACAATTAAAAAAAAATTATAATCCTGAAGGAAGGTTTTTAACAGCTAAGAAAGTAGGTTCACAGGATCTGCTCTAGGGCACCTTCATTGCAGGAGAATCACACTGCCTTTCACACTAAAGCTGCTCCGGCTGAAGCAGGGGTAGGGGTGTGGGAATCCTGCTGGAGATGCCATGTGGCACAAAAGGGTGGAGTCTGAAACCCCCGCACTACATTATATTGCCCCATCCTTAGTTCCGACGCCTTTCTGGTAATTCTGCTTCTAAAAAACTATTAGATTATGGCTCTTCAAAACATTTTATAATTATTACTTTAGGTTTCATGATAACATTTCTTGTAAATGCCAAGGCCTTAATATTGAAAAAGAATCGTATTAGAAATATAATACTGTGAGAACTGATGGCCCAATAAATCTTTGTGGCAGACACTGTTAACGATATTGCATAGTGACTCACTGAGCAGAATCCACAGAAGCAATCAAGTATTGAATATTGAGTTCTTTATCATCTCATGTAGTCTTCCCAATATGTAAGTTTTACTATTCTACTGAATGCTTTTGCATGTGTGTGCTCAGTTGTGTCCACCTCTTTGCAACCTCATGCACTGTAGCCCACCAGGCTTCCTCTGTCTACGGGATTTCCCATGCAAGAATATTGGAGTGGGTTGCCATTTCCTTCTCCAGGGGGTAGTCCCAACCCAGGGATCAAACCCAAGCCTCCTGCATTGGCAGGCAGATTCTTTTACCACTGAGCCACCTAAGAAACCCCTCTGAAATTTTAAAACTGGAATTACGTATGGAGCCAATTATATTTTCTTAATCACCACACCTGTTACTTCTAAATGTTTGTTCTTGTCACCTTCGGTAGATTTTTCACCCACTTATGTGACCACAGTCCACTGTCATCACACATTTTTCATATACAATATCCGGCTTTTCAGGGCAGCAACCTTTCTATAGTTTGTGTGTGAGATCAATACACATAATAATGAGATAGTGGTGGTTTTAAATTAATTTCAGATATAACTGTTCAACCTGTAATATACAACATCTAAATACATTTAATATGACCTTTTGGGTAATGATTGAATAGAAACTAATGCCTATTGCCAAAAAAAAAAAAAAAAAATCCAGTAAGCAAGTTCACGATATCACATATACTACTCTAAAAATGTAGTGTAAGAGCTAATACTTTATTACAAACACTAGAAAGTCAAAATAAGCCAAACCTAAGCTGTGATAAGAATGTAAAGTATGACAAACATACTCATCAGGAAACTCAAATGACTCCTAGTGTAGTGAGAAGCGTTAATAACACAGGCCTTCGATAAAGTTAAAACATTCAACAAACAACTACTGTAAATAAAAGAATGAAAATATGAGTGTAGGAATTGTTACATGTTCCTTACTGTGGGCGTGGCACTTTGGACCTTTAGATACGACAACACACAATCAAATTTCAGATTAAGTTTACTATCACAGCGTGTGGTTTTCCCTACTCCCTTGTCTTCCATGCAGTTTCTTGATTTCCATATACATTCTTCGGGATGTATTCCAACAAATGTCACAAAGTCAGATGATATTCAAAGCCCTCCATCAAACAGCTCTTAATCTTTTTTGCCTGAATATTCATTGGAAGGACTGATGCTGAAGCTGAAACTCCAATACTTTGGTCAGCTGATGCAAGAACTGACTCATTGGAAAAGACCCTGATGCTGGGAAAGACTGAAGGTGGGAGGAGAAGGGGACGACAGNATTTGTTTTTAGTGAAAACATCTTAGGCTTCTCAGTCAACACTCCACGTACCACATTTTTTTTTTTCTTTTTCAAAATATTTTGGGTTTGTTTTATGGCTACTGTCTTACTAAGTACAGTGTATTTCAAATCTTACAACAAAAACTCTCTTTCTAGAATAATCAACATTTCCCGAAATGAATTCATTTATTTTAAAGTTTTAAATGTACTGCCTTTTGAACATTGAAATATAGTTGATGCAGAGTTCAGTTCAGTTCAGTCACTCAGTTGTGTCACAGCATGCCAGCCCTCCCTGTGCATCACCAACTCCTGGAGTCTACTCAAACTCATGTCCATTGAGTCGGTGATGCCATCCAACTATCTCATCCTCTGTCATACCCTTCTCCTCCTGCCCTCAATCTTTCTCAGCATCAAGGTCTTTTCAAATGAGTCAGTTCTTCACATCAGGTGGCCAGAGTATTAGAATTTCAGCTTTAGCATCAGTCTTCCCAATGAATATTCAGGACTGATTTCCTTTAGGATGGACTGCTTGGATTTCCTTGAAGTCCAAGGGACTCTCAAGAGTTTTCTCCAACACCACAGTTCAAAACCATCAATTCTTTGGTGCTCAGCTGATGTACAATATCATGTTAATTTCAGGTATATAACATAGTGATTTATTTAAATACATGACAAAATGATCATTGTGATAAGTCTAGTAACCATCTGTCACCNTTTCTCCAACACCACAGTTCAAAACCATCAATTCTTTGGTGCTCAGCTGATGTACAATATCATGTTAATTTCAGGTATATAACATAGTGATTTATTTAAATACATGACAAAATGATCATTGTGATAAGTCTAGTAACCATCTGTCACCAAAGTTAGTATAATATTATTGATTATATATTTTATGCTGTATATTACATCTTCATGACATATTAACTTTATAACTAGAAGTTTATAATTTTAGTCCCTTTCACCAATTAAAAAAATTTATACAGTTTTAAAGGTTACACTCCAATTATAGTTATTGCAAAATATTGACTGTATTCCTCCTGCTGTATAATACATTCTTATAACCTATCTTACACCAGTAATTTTTACCTCCCACTCACCCATTCCTATAGAGTAATCAACATTTGAGAACTGTTCCTTCAAATAAGATTAGAGCACCCTGCAAGCAAGGGGCACAGCAATTAGTCTCTATGACAGCTGAATGTCATGCAGAGAGAATGGTGAATATGAAGGAGGATTTGAAGAGTTGGAAACAATCTGTGTAAATTGTGAAGAGTCCTAGAAGAGATCCAGATTGCACTTGGGGTCTTTTGGGGGCAAGGAAAGATGAATGAAGATGTAGATAATGAGGNAACTCCGGGAGTTGGTGATGGACAGGGAGGCCTGGCGTGCTACAGTCCATGGGGTCGCAAAGGGTTGGACACGACTGAGAGACTGAACTGAACTGAATCTTTTTTGCCAGCACCACCTACAGCTCTCAGAGAGCCCCCTGCTTCCATCAAGTGGACCTACACGTAGCTCTGTGACAGCCAGCACGGTGTGGACTCTTTCCCACCCATTCTCCTAGTCTGGGTCCCACTCTTTCCAGTCCTGGCTTAATAAAACATATTGGTTCCATTTAAAAACTCTACCTTCTCTGGGAGGACTACAATGAATTGTTTCCTTCTCAGAATTCCTCAGCACTTAATGCCAAATGCTCATTTGACTCAGAACAAACTACCTGCACAGGTGGTCATCTGTCCATCTAGAAGATAAGCTTCTTAAAGTAGATATTTTTTCTTTTTTTAACCTGTGTTTCCCTAGGGTTTGCTCATTTATTTATTCTTCTCTTTATTCCTCAGACACTTATATTTTTCAGAATTTAAAAATGAATGCAGAAGGCATCCTGTCCAATCTCCCACCCAATGCAGGAACGCCCCCTCCAACAAACCTGAAGGAATCAGAGGATGGCGTAGGAATTTATATCATTTTAAAAAAACACTATAAAATAATGCTATATGCTTCAAATGTTCCCATTCCATTCAACTTTTAATTCTTATGACTGTCTCAGGATTTGAGGCCACATTAGATTTAATTTCATAATTTCAATTTAGAAAACTGAGTGAAGTAAACACAAAGTGAAAGAACTAACAGAATAGTTCATTATGAAAAGGAAAGATACTGTGACTTTAAAAAATGTCTTAAATTTCTGATAATTTAGGTTGTAAATGAAATAGCAAATAATACTTGAGATAAGGTTTTCAGAGAAATATGTTAACAGTTCAGTCACTCCTTCCAGTTAACTAAATCTGCTGATAACTATATAGCTGTGATATTACAAAATAATAAAGACTACTGAAAAATCTACCAGTAAATTTAATAAGAATCTTTAATCTGAATAAATTAATGAGAACAGTTTTCCAAAATTCAGATAAAATTCTTTAAAATCTCTAATCTACTAGCACCTCCTAGTGGAAAGTTTAAAGGATACAATTCCAACCAATCGGAATTCAGAATAGTTATCACATTTAAAGCTGCTAAACCAATGGCAGTATGAATCCTTATGATACGTAAACATGCCTGGAAAATAGAAGCATAATTTTATCAATATGATTGATATAAAAAATCAGAATGGTAAACATGCACATGATATCTTATCTATTAGAAGCAAAACAATTCAGCAATAGTTATGTTACAGACCAATTTTCATGTTAAAATATATCAAATATGGGTCCAGAGAGTGTGCAAGAGCCTTTTATTCTTCACTGGTATCCTGAACCAAGGGTTGAAATGGTAAAAAGATAGAAACTAAATTAATCAGTTGATTTATAGAAACTATAGTTTTATACTTAATAAGTCATCAAAATTAATTCTGAGGATTATCTGGAGACTTCATCACTGTCATCTCTATTTCCCATTACCAGAGAAATATTATATAAACATATATACAAAATTAAGAAAAATAAAGAATTAAAAAAACAGTTAAAACTCTTTTGAAAAAAATGCTTAACAATACTCAGGATTATAGAGGTGTTTTCTCTAAATCAAATGAAACCAAATTAAAGTTCAAAGGTTTGTTTATTGCTTCCTATTTATTAAAATGGCTCATTATTTTATGAAGGAGACTTTGAATATTAGTGATGAGTAAACTATAGCTCTGATCTTAAAAATATTAATGTTCTTTTTATTTCAATGACAAATTTTTACATATTTGGCTTAGTNGTTTATTGCTTCCTATTTATTAAAATGGCTCATTATTTTATGAAGGAGACTTTGAATATTAGTGATGAGTAAACTATAGCTCTGATCTTAAAAATATTAATGTTCTTTTTATTTCAATGACAAATTTTTACATATTTGGCTTAGTCAGAAAACATGTGAATGCTTCTATGCTAATATATTTTGTGTAGGATTCCCAGTAAGATAATAAATACTATAATCATCAATTTGGTTAATTTAAAAAATGCAACTAACAGTCTTTAAAAAATTATTCAACATTTATGATTGACAAAAAATCTGTAAAATCATAGATTAAAAATGAGTGACTACTTAAATCTAACGATCAGGAAGAAAACGCTTTCATAGAAATTAACTACTCACCATAATCTGGATGAAAAATTTGGCGAATTAGAAGGAGGAACCATTCTTTAGTCAAGCCACCCATATCCAAACCAGCTTCCCCGACAAATGTAACTTTCAACTTCTTTTTCAGGTCTGCTCTTTTCCGAGTTAACTGAGGAAATTATAAGATAGAGGAGAACAAAAGGCAGTAAAAAAGGAAATTAACCTTTTAAATTCTGGGAAATATTTACAATGTCATAAAACTTCATCCATCCATCTATCCAATAAATCTGCCCAACCTAATTGTAATGTTTGTTGTATAGATCAAGCAACAGAATTAGGAAAGTCAGGTACCTTGCTCAAGGTTATTGCCTACTGGCATCATACTGACTCCAAGATTTTAATTTATACAATACAAAGTAATTCATTTAAACTTGCCTTCCACACTAAAGTTTAAAAAATCACGTAACTAAATCAAATATTGTAATATTCACATGAAAATCTGGTTGAGGAACTGTACATGCTTGAAGCTTCATAATACATGTATATACAATCAAAGTATCAATGTTTGACCCTAAATATACCCAATATATCCTTGTAGATCAGACTTCCAATTTTACAGGTGAGTAATCTGAGGCCTGGAGGAATTAAAATGACTTGTTAGGCACCCAACCAGTCAACAAAGGTGGTCTAGAATCTACATTATATATTCAGAAATATGAATTACTCATTTAAGTGTTCTATATGAAATCCTTTTCTGAATATTTAACAACAAACCACTAAAAAACATATAAAAAATGAACATAAGGCTTAACTGTGAATACAGAACTGTTTTTAACCATTGTGTCAAAATATAAGGAAGCACATCACTGGCATACAGAAATAAAGAAGGCTTACTAAGACTTTAGTAATAAACCATATTATCAAATTATTTCAAGCTTTAATCAATTAATACTATTCTGGAATAAATGATCTATACCTCATCAAGAGAATCGCTAACCAGATGTGTCCGCCTTACTTTCATATTTAGAAATAACATATTCATATCAGGTCTCTGTCTTCGAGATACTTTATCCACCAGACTTTGCTGATTGAAAAAGAAAGCAAACATTTTGATTTTTACTTGAACTATAATCTCATTTAACACATTTAAACACTTAGGTAAAAATAACATATTCTTTACCGTCTCTCACATAAACAATTTCATAAACTCAATTATGCAAATTTTGATTTACGAAAATGCATTATTTCATTTTGGGACATTGATAACAGAAGGGGATACAAAATGGAGGACCCACAAATAATTCACCTTCTACAGTAAAAGAATGCTGCATTACTGCTTCTATATGTCTCACCTCTTACATAGCAAAGTTTTCTGTTTAATAGACACAAACAAGGTGGGAACATTGGGAACAAGGTACATACTTCTGATGATCAGCCTGGCTTATGCTTTTTAAGATACTGGATTTACTCTAAAATCTACTTTTAGAAAGTAATTTTCAACGTATTTCAGAAACCATCAACAATGTTCATATCCTTTGTCCCAATACTAAACAGAGGAAATATTTTATAAGGTGACATTCATCACAGCACCATCTATAAGAGCAAAACTTTAGAAATATACTAAGTATAAATCTCTAGTGGAATTATAACAGTTATCAAAAATGATGGTCATAAAATTATGTAAATAACATGGAAAATGTTTAAGGAATGTACAACTAAAAAAAGCGAGGAAACAAAATTGTATACACAATATTGTTTCAACTCTGATGCCTTTTAAAGATAATATAGGTAAAGACTATCAAAAGCAAATTCCCTACAATGTTAACAATATTTATGTCTGGGTGTTGGAAATAAGGGGATGTTTTACAAAAATATAAGAAATATATGAATGTCATTTATCATATAAAGTCTACATGCTTTATATGTATATTTATCTAAATTCTTTTTCAGACTCCTCTTTGGTAGTAAAGAAAATGAATTATTGCGCAGCTTAAAGATAAACATTCCAACGTTTTAAATTCATGCAGCAATTTGCTTTCATAGGTAAAATTTTAATACCCCAAATCTATACAGTAAGGCTACTTTCATGATTTTGTAGACTACTATAATACACTAATTCAGAGCCCTTCTTTATCTCTCCAAGTATTCGATTCTAAAGGCTTGTAGTAGGTTTTTTTTTTTTTTTCTTTCTTTCCTCTTCTCTGGGTCCTCTCTTTTGTGCTCAAACAGATCTATATTCCTAGCACAGTATGCAGTGTCATGGACCTGTTTCCAACCCTTTCTTATCTTCTGTTCCCAGTCGAGCTCCTGGGAAGCCATCACCCTGGAAGTATCCAACACACAAATTTAAACTAGGATGCTAATGGAAGACAAAGCTTAGTGGCTGCTCCTCCCATCAGAAATTCACACTGCATAGAAAGTGCTTCAGATGCAAAAAATAACCCAATGATGCTAGAATTTTAGACACAGACTGATGAGGAAGTTATTTTTAATCTGGGAAATCACTTTGACAACTTTAAATTATACTATATAAGTTCTTGCTTATATTAACCATCTATCTATAAGGTTATCCTGTGTCAAAATAGTCACCAGTCATTAATTTCAAATGGTATGGCAGTGTACAAGCTAAAATGCTGGGAAATACCCATAACTGACAAGACCACTGGACTCTTCAATCAGTACTCATTTGTGCCCATGCACTGAGGAAGACAGCCCAGGATACATTCTACAGCTGCCACTCTCCTTTTAATTGGAAGGAAATTTAAAAGAAGATATTTAAAATCTTAAGTGTGAGTGGCACAGCAGAAAACTGCTCAGAGGAACTTAAACTTTCTAGCTCTTTAGACTTTTTTCTTATAAATAGAAAAAAATCATAGCCCAAGGCTTAAAAAAAAAAAAACTAAAAAGGCACGTTAAGTGGCATAAATGCTAATCATCAAAATGACTAGCTATATAGACTAATCTTTGAGCCAATATCTAACCAGGATTAATACNCCTCTGTCCATGGGATTCTCCAGGCAAGAATGCTGGAGTGGGCTGCCATGCCCTCCTCCAGGGGATCTTTCCGACCCAGGGATCGAACCTGCATCTCCTGCATTGCAGGTACATTCTTTACCACTAACCTGCCAGGAAAGCTCCATTTTCTCCTATCTTGATCTAAACGTGAGGACAATACGTGATCCTGATTTCGATGGGGGAAGGATAAAGGTGGGCATTTTTTAGGGACCTCTATTCTGTGCCTGTTGTTTAGAAACTATGTCATGTCTGACTCTTTGTGACCCTCTGAACTGTAGCCTGCTAGGCTTCTCTGTGCAAGGGGCTTCCCAAGCAGGAATACTGAAGTGGGTCACCATTTCCTTCTCCAGGGGATCCTCCCAACCCAGGGATTGAACCTGTGTCTCCTGCATTGGCAGGCAGATTCTTTACCAGAGCCTTAGGCCATAATCCTCATTTTATTCTATTTTCTCAAAATGATCTAATCCTACAAATGCCTAGTAAGAAGTGGACAGTTGACTGAAAAACTCAAGAAAAGAAGAAAATTAAGCTCACATTACATGTTATAGAAAAGAATCACCACATTCCTCTTTAAGGTCTCAGTTCTAGTGGTCAGTCCTCTGTCTTCTAGCTGGCTCTTCATTTCTCTTACCTTCACCTGCACAAAATTTAGACTAAAAACCTCTCTAATTGCTTTCAGCATTTCAGCTCTTGCTCTCAATCTGTGTACCTCACTTAGCCATACTAAGATTCATACAAAAAAGCCATCTTCCGTTCCTCAGGCATTTCCCTTGAGTGGTATCCTTACCACACCAATAGCTAGTTTTAAACAACAGATGCATACATTGATCGCCTCATCCCCAATCCCTGAAAAATCTCTAATAACTGAAGAAAACCTATGGCAGAAAGTGAACAGGAGCTAAAAAGCCTCTTGATGAAAGTGAAAGAGGAGAGCGAAAAAGTTGGNAAAAGCACAATCAAAGTAATTATGTACTTCATCTATAACTTTACTGTGCTATGCAGAAATCATGGTAGGCAGTGGGCAGGTCAGGCCCAGAGATGAACTTCATCCTGCCGAAAGCCAGCCTGACTGCTACCCGTTTCAATGGGCCTGCAGGCATTTTGGTTCCCTAAGAATCAATAAAACACCTCTCACCATCTATGGACATATTTCTCAGTTTTCTAAGACTACACTTTTGGTTACATTTTCTCATTTTTCAGCTGTTTCTATTTGACCTCCATAAAATTTAGAAAACGTGTCGGTGGTCTGAGTGGGTTGCTCTTAGGGACACCCCTTCTCTTTGTCCTTCCTGTAGTTCTTTCTCATCGATGCACTGCCCGTGCCCCTGGGGGATGGTATCTATAAAATGATGTCCAAGTTCCCACTAGTTTGGATCTGGGAGAGGCATTTAACCTTCCTACTATATTTATAGAACAATGAGAGGTTGATGAGGAGTATTTTTTTCCCTGTATCATGAAGAGGTTTAAGTACTTTTTGAGGGAGTATGATATGAATTTTACTTTTGACATTTTCTGGTTATGCTAGAACAATTCACATGACTTATTTGTTAAATTATTTACTATATATTGATTATAGTCAGCATAAATGTTTTCATAGCTGGCTTACCCTTGCGATGCTTATCATCTGTTGTTCTGAGTCTCTTTGAATAATGATTTTTTTTGCAGCTATAGAAATAACGAATGGGTACTGACAGAAGGAAAACCTGCTCAACAAGTGAAAACAGAAAAAGCAAAATGGTGTATTTTTAGCAAAATTATACTAAGGGAATCTAAGGTACCGCTTCCAACAATATTAAATATTAAATATTAAACCATTACTTTCGTACTGTGTTTTACCATTCACAAAATGATTTTATGTGCATAATTTCTTTGAATCCCACAGCCTTGTGACCTATACATCATTATCTGATGTGCAGTGGCTTTATTCCCTGGAGGAAGCTACATCCAATGTTCTGAAATATGTGCTGACAGCTTACACTGTTTATACAAATAATCTAAGTTTATGCAGCCACTTGTACATCATTACCTGGGCAAAATATGGCCAACATCAGAAACAGGAGGCAGAAGTGCTGATGAATGATTAGAACAGAAAATCATGTACAGAAATTAATATAAGAATGCATTACTCTGTGAGTATGCATATGCATCAGAAATGCTTAGACATCAGAAATGAGGAAATCTAGCAAGAACTATGGTAGGAAAAGTAACACATTTAAGAGTAATAAAAGAAAAGAAAAAGTGTTGCTTTAGCACTGTTATTTAATGATGCAGTAATATGAAATGGTATGTATTTGTAAACACACATGGTCAAAAGTTATGAAAACAACTTCTTTCCTGGGTCAGAGCTCACTCTGTTATATAAAAGAGGCATAAAACACACAGATAAAATGCATTCAGAGAGAACCAGTAAGGCAGCAATGACCCTTGGGGAGCTAGACTCCCACATAAGTGGCTGTAATGAATCCATCAGCCATAGTTGGAACACATCCAAGGACAGTTGATCAGCACATGTGTGACCACTGGTCACACTGTGATGTAGGCATTAGGAGGAGAAAAAGAGATAGCCCTGGAATGACCTGAAGATGAAATGGTTTTCCTCTTGGAATGAAACTGTTAGAAAGCAGTAAGAAAATTGTTCCATATTAATGTATAATAATTTTGAATCACAAAGTGCTAACTAAAAATTTGGAAACAAAAAGAAGTGCAATGAACTTAGGAGCATAATGCTGGTCTAACTATGTACTTTAAAACAGTGTTCTTAGCCCTTCCCTAGTCACAGCACACAGACCAATGATACTATGTGTATGACACGCTGAGACAAACACAAGAGGCTGGCCATGGCCAGACACTGACTTGCCCTGGGGCTCTGATCCCCTTCCAGGTCCCACGGGCTGAAGGGATCATAGGATCAAACCTCTGTAACTCATTCTTGGTATACCAACGTTATCGTATAGTGTTTAGAGGAGCTTTGCATTAAAAGATGTCACTGAAATAGGCACAGTAACTCTTGGCATTGTATTGTAGATTTGTCTAAAACATTACAAATACATTAAAGTGGGACAAAAAATGTCTTTGTAGAATAAACTCTGTCAAGAAAAAAATCCATCAGACTGGCCAAGGTCCCCCAGAAATGGAATTCTTACTCAGTTCAGGTGTGGAATGAAATANGAAAAAATTAAAAAAAAATTCAATAGTGAAACTGTTAGATCATATGTTGTCTGTCTTAGCTTTCTGATAAATCTCTATACTAAAACCCACCATTATTTCATTCCTATGGGCTATATTTTAGTAAGGAAGTTTGAGCTTTTGAGACTGTTAGTTGCTGACATCATATCTTGAGGTGTAATAAACACTACTATGAATTAGATGCCCTAGGGACAACTGATGCTGCTGCTGCTAAGTCGCTTTAGTCATGTCCATGGACTGCATCCCACCAGGCTCCATCATTACTTTGATGCTTTTTAGCAAATGGCATTGTCATCTTCCCCTCTGCCACACGATATTGCTCCCCAGTTAACTTCCAACCCCTGCACTCACACACAGAACCACATGACCTCTTCCTTTTCTCCATGGGAAGTGTATCTTCGGGGCTCAGTCTGGTACAGTTCTGCCCCATATTTTCAAGCTAACTGGACCTTCTAGTCCCATCTACAACTCCACAGGAACCATCTCCCTCCCTCTTCACGCACTTATCCTGTCTCAGAACTTTCTGTCCTACATTATCTATAAGAGAGCTAAACTGCTGCTGCAAAGTCGCTTCAGTCATGTCCAACTCTCTACGAACCCATAGAAGGCAGCCTACAAGGCTCCCTGATCCCTGCGATTCTCCAGGCAAGAACACCCCAGTGAGTTGCCATTTCCTTTCCAAGGCATGAAAGTGAAAAGTGAAAGTGAAGTCAGTTGTATCTGACTCTTAGTGACCCCATGGACTGCAGCCTACCAGACTCCTCCATCCATGGGATTTTCCAGGCAAAAGTACTGGAGTGTGGTGCCATTGCTCAGAGACACACATAATTTCACATCAGGTTGATTTATTTAAGTTTCATTATTAATGCATGCTGTTGATAGGAGATTCAATATCTGTAATGTTGTCCATTTCTCACAGGCAAAACCCCCAAAGAAATTTGAGTTCTCTACCCAAGTTCTGAAGTCACTGGCTACCCATTTGTCCCGCTGGAATGGCAGGGGTCTCCATGATCTCTGTGTTCTCTTCCCATTTGTTCTGATTCAGCTCTTCATTCATCTTGGAACAATGGTTACAGAGCTTTGAGCGTCTGATTTTCTTAAGATTCTCTGAGGTGGGAGCTTTTTGAGCTTTATTGATCACATTTGCTTGAATGTGCTTATTCACCCTCATAGTTACACTGGCAACTGGAGAAAATAAGAGAGGGGGAAAATAATTGCATTGGTTTGGGGGAAAGGGTATTGATAGCTTAGGGAGGAGTGTAACCAATAGGGGGCATATGTAAGACAAGGAAAGTGGAAGGTGTCTTAGGGGCGGTTTCAATGGGCCAAGGTGAGTTCACTTACTCTTCGGTGAGTTCAGCTTGGGTGGGTTCACTCACCTTGAAACTTCTTTTGGACCTCAGTTGATAGGAGGTCTTCATCTTTTTGTCCTGGATAAGCAGTTGGTTGTTCCCTAATTACGCTAGAGCCTTTTGGCTTCCTGACAACCTTAGTCATTTTGAAGACTCCCAATGATCTCTTCAAGAGTCCCTGAGCACTCCTATATATAAGGGGCCATACCCTTATGATTATGACGTCAGTAAGTAACTTTCCTAGACAATGGTGGCCCTCCATGAGCCTTGACATCAAAAAGTCTCATCCTGACACCTCTAATGGTGGATGGGGAACAACTCAGATGATTTGGTGGGAGACATTAGGTATTTTTCATGCTCCCAAAGAGCACACTCGAGAAGGCAATGGCACCCAATTCCAGGACTCTTGCTTGGAAAATTCCATGGATGAAGGAGCCTGCAGTCCATGGGGTCACTGAGGGTCAGATACGACTGAATGACTTCACTTTCACTTTTCACTTTTATGCCTTGGAGAAGGAAATGGCAACCCACTGGGGTGTTCTTGCCTGGAGAATCCCAGGGACGGGGGAGCCTCATGGACTGCCGTCTGTGGGGTGGCACAGAGTGGGACACTACTGAAGTGAATTAGCAGCAGTTAAGAGCCCGCCAATCTCACCTGCCCTCCTCATTTCTCTAAATCAACGCAGATGGGTTACATGGCAGGGAGAGTGTGTCTCCTCCAAACCTTGCTTCACAGACAGTTTTCGGCCTTTCATTCTATTCTCTCTCATATTACATCATTATCTACAGTTTATCTTGCCTGAAATCCTTCCATGATAATTAGGCTGCGGAAATGAGATTTCATTTTCCTTCTACAAGAGGTCTTAATGAATCATGAAGACCACTACATTCAGGGTCATTTATGAAAAATATTTTCCATCCCACCTCCTTTTCTAGAGTATTCATGTAGCTCTCCTCCATTTTCTGGTTTCCAGTCTGAAGCCCCAGTCTTCATGTTGTGAGAATGTACTGAATACACTTACACTTGCTAAACTTGGTACTGTCTTGTTTCAAAATCTAGGACTAATGGTCACTTCCCTAGGTGTAATATTCAGGCTTCAGTTTTACCATGGTGATGACGATGAGGCAGATAAATGCATGCTTCAGGTTGTGCTGGATGACCCCAAGAAGGAAATGACCACCCATGACTGATTAGGATTCCCAGGAAAGGGCAAAGCTTTCCTAGTGGTGTGTGAGCCTCATGTGCAAAGGTCTTCTCAACATGTGCCCTCCAAATTTCATCTCATCTGTTTTCGTCTCATCCTTTCCTCCTTTGGATGTTACCTCACAGTCAAGACCATGGTGGAATTCATTTCCTAGCATACGTACCACGAGCTTCCAGCTTCTTTCAGGAAACACTGAGTAATCATGCCTACCCATCTAGTTCCCAAGATTGAGTTTGTTGGTTCTGTAAGATAGAGGAATGAGTTGTGTGCTTCACCATAGTCCTTGTGTTCCTAATTGACTATCAGGGTCAGCCAGCCTGAGATGTACCCCTGGAGGACATTTTTTGTTGACTTAGTGGGGTTTCCTGTGGTTTCCGTGAAGTGCTCTCTTCCTGGTGTCCACTGGTTGTTTACTCACCTAGGACGTGCATGAATGTTCATAGCAGTCTTATTTCTAATAGTCAAAAGGTTTAGAAGAACAAGACGGTGGAGGTGAAGTTGGACAGGGAGTACTTATCTCTCCAAGGATACATCAGGAATACACCTTCAGACACAAGTCCTCACAGAACATCAGCTGAGAGCAGACAGGACTGCCTGAACAGAGGAAAAGAATATATGGAAACACACACACACACACACACACACACACACACAAGTCAATAGGATGAAGGAACTAGGGGGAAAACATGACATGAGTGTTAGTATGACTGGACCTGCCCTTGGGGGGTGGGAGATCTGAAATAGGTGTCTGATCTCCACATGGGAGCAACTGTCTGAATCAAAAAAAAGAAACATTTAAGGCTGAAAGTGTAACAGCTGATCTGTGGCAGGCTAAATGGAATGAGAATCAGACAGTCCTTTCCAGAGCCATACACACCCCAGAGAGGTCCCATAGAATGTGTAGCAAGTAGCAAATGGTTCACAGAGATTGTGGAGAAATCATTGTCTGTGCTCTGCTGTCTACTGGTTAGAGAAAAGTTGATGGAATTTGCGAATGAGGAGATTGTGTGGGAAATGACTGTGGAGGTTAACCAGGGAGTCATGGAATGAAGGTGACAATGCTGAGTCACATATAGGGGGTGGAGCCATCACCATAGCCTCTCTCTCCCCACACACCTGCATCACATCTGAACAATAGAGATGCTAGCCATCAAACAATTGAATCACTGAACTAGAGAAAGACTCCACCCAAGGTGCTGCTTTTAAGTGCCTGATGCACTGAACTACAGAGTCGGACTTCAGCCTTGGAGGCTCCTCTTTGTGTCTGACATACCGAACAACATTGAAGGACCCCAGATAAGGGAGATCTTGAAGTGCCTGAATGCACAGAACTATGGAGAAAGACCAAAGAGGTCTTCAGATTGCCAGCTACAAATGGCTCAAAGAAAGATTCTGATAGGGCCATAACTTCTGCTGTGGAGGCAGTGCAAGAACCTGCATACTTGGCACTGCTAGGGTTTTTACAAGCCAAGCAGCTGTGTCACCTTCATGCTTAACTCTCACTTGGACAGAGCTGCCACATGCAAAAAGATTCTCGTGTCTTTGTTCTCAGGTCACTGCAGTACTGTCATACTCTTTTCTACCCTATAGAATGTGGCCTTCCAGGATTCTCTATCAGGGAGGGTGTTCTCCATGCAAGAATACCGGGTACAGATTGCCATACCCTTCTAGAGCACTATATTATCTGCTGCCCTAATCGCCAAATCCCTGAGTACCTGCTGCTGCCAGAACCTCTGTGAGCCAAGCAGCTGCACCACCTCCACACCTGGCCCTCACAGGGGCAAACCCAAGGCCTCCAGGGAAACCTAAGGAGCAAACCTCAGTGGACAAACCACATGCAGATATGGAAATAAAACAAAAATATAAACCCAGGGTCAGTGTAGCAAATGGAGCAGACCCAGAACCTTCCTATCAGCTGAAAAAACTGCAGATTAAATCCATACTATCAACTAGGCAGACTCTGTGTCTATGAAATACATAAAAAGTCAATGAGCGCTCCCACAAACAGACAAATAAAACCGCACTAGTTCTGATAGCTGTGGACATTGGAGGTTAGAACACAGAGGAGTAGGACCAGATTAGAATGTGAGCTGCCCCCACAGCAGATCCAGAAATCAGCACAACCGTGGAGGGTATCCTGGGGAGGTGAAGTGGACTATGATTCCAAGTGAGGGAAAGGACTCTTGGCAGTCACTCAAATAAACATATATTCTGTTTTGATTTGCTCTGTAGATTCTTTTGGATTTTTCCTTTCTTTCTTCCCGCCTGCTCCCCTTTCCACCCCTGTTGTAGTTGTCGATTTTATTGGCACTATGAAAAAAAAAATGAGGCTTTTGAGATGTTTGCTTGTTTGTTTGTTTCCATTTCCTCAGTCACATATTCCTTTTATAAACCTCTGTTTCTATGTTGGGCTTTTGAAGTTCTGTAGAGTTTTCCTTTGTGTGTGTGTGTGTGTGTGTGTGTGTGTGTGTGTGTGTGTGTGTGTTCTGAGTTCCATTTATTCAAATTTTTGGAAACTTACTAAAGATTTGACACAAAAAGATAATCAAGTTTAGGACTGTAGGTGTTGTGAAAAAGTTAAGTTGTCATGAAGTTATTTCATGAGGGGAAATCAAATGAAATTGGATACATTGTGTGCCATGTTAAAAATTCAATTAACATTATAGTTACATTATATTGAATCCAGTGGTTTGTAAGACTAAATATGAAACAATTAAAGATACCAATGAGGAAAGCATCAGTTCAGTCAATTCAGTTGCTCAGTGGTGTCCGACTCTTTGTGAACCCAAGAATCGCAGCACGCCAGGCCTCCCTGTCCATCACCAACTCCCGGAGTTCACTCAGACTCATGTCCATCGAGTCAGTGATGCCATCCAGCCATATCGTCCTCTGTCGTCCCCTTTTCCTCCTGCCTCCAATCCCTCCCAACATCAGAGTATTTTCCAATGAGTCAACTCTTCACATCAGGTGGCCAAAGTCCTGGAGTTTCAGCTTTAGCATCAGTCCTTCCAAAGAAAATCTAGGACTGTTCATCTTTAGAATGGACTGGTTGTATCTCCTTGCAGTCCAAGGACTCTCAAGAGTCTTCTCCAACACCACAGTTGAAAAGCATCAATTCTTTGGCGCTCAGCTTTCTTCACAGTCCAACTCTCACATCCATACATGACCACTGGAAAAACCATTGCCTTGACTAGATGGACCTTTGTTGGCAAAGTAATATCTCTGCTTTTGAATATGCTATCTAGGTTGGTCATAACTTTTCTTCCAAGGAGTAAGCGTCTTTTAATTTCATGGACACAGTCACCATCTGCAGTGATTTTGGAGCCCCCCAAAATAAAGTCTGACACTGTTTCAACTGTTTCCCCATCTATTTGCCATGAAGTGATGGGACCAGATGCCATGATCTTCGTTTTCTGAATATTGAGTTTTAAGCCAACTTTTTCGCTTTCCTCTTTCACTTTCATCAAGAGGCTTTTTAGTTCCTCTTCACTTTCTGCCATAAAGGTGGTGTCATCTGCATATCTGCTGCTGCTACTAAGTCACTTCAGTCATGTCTGACTCTGTGTGATCCCATAGATGGCAGCCCACCAGGCTCCCTTTTCCCTGGGGCTCTTCAGGCAAGAACACTGGAGTGGGTTACCATTTCCTACACCAATATATGAAAGTGAAAAATGAAAGTGAAGTTTCTCAGTCATGTCTGACCCTCAGCGACACCATGGACTACAGCCTTCCAGGCTCCTTCGTCCATTGGGATTTTCCAGGCAAGAGTACTGGAGTGGAGTGCCATTGCCTTCTCCAAGATTATTGATATTTTTCTTGGCAATCTTGATTCCAGCTTGCACTTCTTCCAGCCCAGTGTTTTTCATGATGTACTTTACGTATAAGTTAAATAAGCATGGTGACAATATACAGCCTTGATGTACTCCTTTTCCTATTGGAACCAGTCTGTTGTTCCATGAGCAAAGCAAAGTCATGGTGAAACTGGAGTGGGCATTGTTTTTGGTAGAATTAATGTCAGGGTTGAGCTTCACTCGTGTCTCAGTGGTAAAGAATATTTTTATTCTTTGTAGGAGAATAAAATACATGGTGCCAGTGTAGGAGACGTGAGTTTGATCCCTGGGCTGGGCAGACCCCTGGGAGAAGGAAGTGGCACCCCACTCCAGTATTCTTGCCTGGGAAATCCCACAGACTTAGGAGCCTGATTACAGTCCATGGGGTCACAAAAATGTCAGATAGGGCTTACTGACTAAACAACAACACCAACAAAATGTCAGGGTATGCACAAACCCAAAAAGTGCACAAAATATGCTTTATTTTCTCGGTAAAACTAATCTGATAATTTCTAAAGTCTTCCCTAATTGGTTTTATCCATTCAACTGACCAGTTGTTTGTTTGTTTGTTTGTTTCCACCCTTCAGTTTTATTTTAAATTATAGTTTCTGTGCTTCCCAGGTGGCACAGTGGTGGAGAATCCACCCGCTAAAGCAGGAGACCCAGGAGACTCAGGTTCAGTCCCTGGATTAGGAAGATCCCCTGGAGAAGGAAATGGCAACCTACTCCAGCATTCCTGCCCAGAGAATCCCATGGACAGACGAGCCTGGGGGACTGCAGTCCATGGGGTCCCAAAGAGTCACACAACTAAGTATGAAGACACAGAGTTGCTATATATTATTATATATAGTATTACTATATTATATATAGTATTATAGTGTACTATATAGTATCACTATATTATTACTATATTAGTATTATTACCATAGTATGCTATTATACTATACTATTATTAATAGAGTATTACTATATTATTACTATATATTGTAATATTATATAATATTATATAACTTGTAGGTATATAGGATAGTGAGTCACAATTTTTGAAGGTTATACTTCATTCATTAGCTATTATAAAATATTGGTTATATTCCCCATGTTGTGAAATATATCCTTGTAGCTTATTTTATACCTAATAGTTTATATCCCTTAATTTCCTACCCCAATATTACCTGTCCTCCCTTCCCACTCTCCTCTTTTTACCCTTCAGTTTTAAAACTAAAGTGATCAAATATTTGCTACAATCTCTAATGATTGACCAGCAGTTGTGAAGACTTGAAAATATAGAACTGAAGTCTTTTATCACCAGTCTTCTACTTTGTCTTTTAGGCAAGCCTGGACTCAGATCTTCATTATGTGTAATAAAACATACAAGATTATTTTTCCTGTAGGGCTAACAATATTTCTAAGGCTAGTTGGATATAATGAGATTGATCTGATTTTAATTAATAAAGAAAATTTGAGTCACATCATCAATATTTGCTGTGCTGTGCTTAGTTGCACAGTCATGTCCAATTCTGTGTAATCCTGGGGACTGTAGCCACCCAGGCTCTGCTGTCCCTGGGACTCTCCAGGAAAGAACACTGGAATGTGTTGCCATGCCCTCCTCCAGGGGATTGTCCCAACCCAGGGGATCTAACCTGTATCTCCCTCATTGCAGGCAGATTTTTTACTGTCTGAGCCACAAGGGAAGCCCAAGAATACTGGAGTGGGTAGCCTATCTCTTCTCCAGGGGATCTTACCGATCCAGGGATCGAACCAGAGTCTCCTGCATTGCAGGCATACTCCTGTCTCTTATACACATCTAGATGTGTATAAGAGACAGAAATTATGTCTGGGATAGTCTTGCTGGTTTAATCCAAACTGTAAGTGTGACTATAAGGTGCAGGGTAATGAAGAATTTGGCCAAGTGTTTTTTGAAAATCTATTACACTAATGTAACAAACCGTTTCTGGTGATGCTTTCTCTGTAACATCCATTCTTTCAATGCTATGTATAAAGAACAAACGCGTCATCTACAGGAAAAGGGAGAAAAGGAGTGAATTCATGTGTGTATGTGCACACATGTGTGATCACTGTGTGAGATCAGGCACCAGCATGCTATGTCCATGGNCTTTCTCTGTAACATCCATTCTTTCAATGCTATGTATAAAGAACAAACGCGTCATCTACAGGAAAAGGGAGAAAAGGAGTGAATTCATGTGTGTATGTGCACACATGTGTGATCACTGTGTGAGATCAGGCACCAGCATGCTATGTCCATGGGACCAACATGGCATACAACCTAGGCTTGTGAGTAAAGCTCTGGAACACAGACACACCCCTTGAGTTACATATTTTCTAAGGCTGTTTTGTGCTATTATGTTAGACCAGAGACTGCATAGCCCAAAGAGCCAGACATATTTATAATCCTGTACTTTCCAGAAAACGTTTGTTGATCTCCGTGCTGGGTGATAGCACACAGAATAAGAAAATTTATAAGAAACTGCATACTAAGAACGTTTCCCTTCTTAAAAAGATGTTACTAACCAAACAAAAATCAATATATCAACAAAAAACATAAATTCAGATGAAATAGAAAAAGATGATGCTTTAGGAAACATAATGATATAATGATTTCAAGGCTGGATATCTAAAATACACTTAAAAGTTTATATGTTAAGGTATGTGTATATGTAAATTTACTTACACAAACTTAAAAGCCAGTCATTATTTTGAATAGTATTTTATTCAGGTGAATAATCACATGAACTTTTGATCGTACCTGTGAGCGTTTCCAAAGCTCTGCCAAGTGTGGTATTCTTCCATGAGGTCAATGTGATCCAGTGTGGAATTATAGAAATCAGTATAAGGAATAAGAGGAGGGTGAACCAAATTGTTCGCAGTATCTGTAAAGATAAATTCTAACATAATGATCTTTCCCAATACGTACATGATTCACTCTAGTAGGAAGAATATTTTAAGGCCCACCAGAAAGCCTTTATCTAGAAATTCCTCTTTTCAGCAATTGTAGCACTGAATGAAGAAGGTAGCTTTAAAATTAAGGTCAAAACGCAGCCGATAATTACTTGCTTTAAAAGAAAACTTGAATGGTGAGGATTATAATAGTATAGTAAAGGGAGTAAGCAAATGGCGTACTCAGGAATGAATATAACTTTGTGTATTCTTAGGAACCACCACTTAGGAGGTCATATGCAGTCGACAGCCATAAAACAGAATTCTGCTCCATAAAATGCATAAAGCTTTTTCATGCTTATACATTAACTGTGAAATCCATTAGCAAAATAGAAAATACATTACTACAACTCTCCTCCTCAAAGGAATGATTTAAGATGTAGGTAATGCCTCTATAGTATTTTGAGGTCCTTATGGAAATGTGCTTATATTTAATAAAAGAAAAGTAAAGATGATTGAACAATAAAACCTACTAAGTAAAGCCAATACTTTAGATGCTGATGGGATCCACCACGAACACTTTGATATAGGTGGAAATTCTTCAGGTTTTGCAGGAAACAGGCGTAAAGAAATAAACTGCAGCAATCTCTCTACCAGTGGTTTGAACCTCTTCTGGGATAATCTGGTAAAGATTTTGAAATAATTCTAATCAAAATTCACATTTTCTATTTTGGCAATATATTTGTTAGAGATCAAAGTTCATCCATTATGCATAAAATTTTAGACTATTCCCCCAAATTCTATTTCTTTAATTGCCCCAAATTTGAAAAGATGCAAAATTTTACCTCAAACATCATTTCTTAATGAAATAAGAAATAAACACCAAGACAAAATTAGCATTAAGCATTTCACTTTTAAGGCTTTTGGTATTCAGTCACTCTTCATTCATAGACTCTGTATTTGCAAATTCACCCATTTCCTACTATTTAATTCTAAACCCCAAATAAATAATTGTGGCACTTTTGTGGTCATTTCATGGCAGTGCAAAGAGTGACAAGAAACGGGAGTTGCTTATGCTGAGGCTGAATAAGGTGATGCTCTGCCTCCTTGTTTTAGCTCTCATACTGCAAATAAGTATTCTTTATGCAATCTACTCGGGTCATGGTTTTCAAATTCTTGTGCTTTTCATTTGTGATTTTGCCCCTAACTCTACTGCTAAAGTTCTAAAGTTCTGACTAGTGTTCCTAAGAAGGATGTGATGTGCCTTACAGAGAAGGTACTTGTGTCCAATAAACTTTGCTCAGACATGAGTTATGATGCTGTTGGCGGTGTGTTAGCTGCTCAGTTGTGTCTGACTTTGTGACTCCATGGACTGTAGCCTGCCAGGCTCCTTGGTCCATGGAATTTTCCAGGCAAGAATACTGGAGTGGGTTGTCATTCTCTTCTAGAGCGGATCTTCCCAACCCAGGGACTGAATCTGGGTCTCCTGCATTGCAGGCATACTCTTCACCTTTTGTTGGCTGTGAGTTGAATGTTAATAAAATAACGATTTTATCAAATAAGGTGTCTTTAAAATGAAACACAGCTAAAGTAAGGCTATGTACTGATATGCTGATGGAAATGTGAGCAAAGGCTTGTAGGAATCTAACACTTTTGAGTGGGAATAATGGTTCACTATTCACCAATTCAGTACTCACAGTAGTTTTATAGAATGTAACCATTGCTAATAATGAGAAATGATTGTATTTAAAATTAATTTTGTGATGATATAGCTTCTTTAGCTTGTATTAGTCATGAGGAATATTGTACTTTTATAAATTGACGGCTAATATGTTCAACGATAGGAATGTGCTGTATAAAATGCAAAAGCAGTGGACAGAAATCTCAATAACATCTAGTACAAGCAAAATGGTTACTTACACACAAAACAGATCTTTAATGTATCCTCTGTGTAGTACTAAATAATACACTTGTAATTGGCTTCTGAAGCACTGTGTCATTTCTAAAGACCTGAAAACATTTAACATTATTATAAAATTAAAAGTTCTTAATATCATAGAGTAATTTACTTTTTAAACCAGTGAGCTAGGAAATGATGGTCAGCTTCCACTAAGCTGGCTGTCTGTCGTAGCAAGTGGGCATAGATGACATACGTAGATGTGTTATTAAATTGAGGATTCTGAAAAAGATATTGAAGATAATTAAAATTGTGTTAACATGTAAAAGGAAAGACACTAAGCTTAATGAGCTAAGTGGCAAATTCAGAAAACTAAATTTGAGATTATGAAATACTAGGTGAAATCCTTTAAAATAAGAATCTATTTGTTTCATTATTTAATTAACAGAGACTTAGATTTCCATAATGGTCCAGTGGCTTTGAATTAAGAAAGATTTAGGTCTGAGGGCTAATTCTACCACTTACTACTATATGCCCTTAAGAATGTTCCTTAAACTTTGGTGCTCAACTTCTTCAGCTAGAAAATGGGAATGATAATATCTATCTTGGGAGACTGTTTTGAGTATTAAAAAAAAAAAAGATAACACAAAGCACCTAGCTCACTGCCTAGTATAAATGGAGGGAATCACTCCTTTCCAATTAAGCAAAAACCTGGTTCTCTCTTGATTTAAAAAAAAGGGGGGGAGGGACAAAGAATGCTAGAAAAATAAAAGCTGGTAATGAAACTTTTGCAATGTGAAAGGAATCACCTAACAGCTCCTGAGAATTTTTAAATGTTAAAGGAGAGCTTGTAAACCAAGCACAGACTCTAGTTATATTTCAAAAATCTAAAACTCACAATGTACATTTCAGAACTTGATGGTAAAAATAAGTATTACTGAACAACAAACTGAAATTGTAAAAAAGAAAAGAGCACCACATGTTTTTCAAAACCATCCTGAAGTCAGGATGGTTCAAAATGAGGGAGTGACCCCAGCTGATAATCTCATTAAGTAATAGCTCTTATGCGTAGAGCTTACTAAGGATCAAATACACTCTCCTAAAAATCTGAGCTTCATGTTGTCACTTTCTAGCTTTTACTATCTTCACATATATTTCCTTTTTTTTTTCCAGTTTTATCTTTCTCTTCTTACCTTTTTACCTCCCCTTCCTCTCCTTACATCTCTCAACTGCCTTTTATCTGTTTCCCCCTATTTTCCCCCACTGTTTCTTTTTTCTTCTCTCCTCCTCCTTCTACCCATATCTTCCATATTTTTTATTGGACATAATATTAAATTAAACATTATATCTTATTTAACATAATTTTTCTTATCTTTAAATGAGATAATAATCTATACAACCATCTTTGGGAAACTGTGAGGAATAATATAAATATGGTATGCTAGCTACGGAATACCATACTTCTCAAAAAATTATAAAAGTTAAAATTGCTTTTCATTTGTTTGGACCTTATTTATTTATTTATATCAATGAATCTGTATCTCTTGAGAGGAAAAAGTTCATCATCTTTGCTTTAGCAAACACAAACAACCACTCTGATTTTTTCATTAGGATTCTAGCTTAAATATTTATTGAAAAGTTAGAAACCTACTAATTGGGAAACAAAAAAGAGTTTTGAAGCCCCCTTAAAAAACTAGTTACAAGAAAGGAAGTTGACTCGAGGGGGAAGTGTTTCAAATATTCTGTTTGTTCCAGAATTCAACAGCAGGAAGGCAAGAGCCAAATTAAAATATTAATTCTGGAGATCATTTAGCTTCCCACTGTTTGTTATAGCTTCAATTCTCTGATTAAAAGTAATTATAATCTAAGAAGTATCAGAAACGCTGCTCAAAATAATACTTAGTAGTGGATGTCTTTTTACTTACACGTGTACAGATTGAAATATGAATTATACAATTTCAACTCAGTTCTTGCTTTCTTACCTGTAAAAGTATAAAATATGCTCTAAGATCATCTTTTGTTCGTGGACTGAAAAAGAAAGAAGTGTAACTGATGAGAGATGCTTACTCTTACACCATCTAATACAAATGATCAATGTTTCTGTGGGAATTAACTTGATAAAAGCTAAAACCTAGACTTAAATCTGAAAACATAAAAGTAAATCATTGCCTAAAGTGTACTAGATGCGCTTTATAAATGTAAAGCCACATCATCTGACATATAAATAAATAACGTGTATTAAATTTTGAAATTTATATGTATGTATGTATACTACATATATAATTTTAAAATTAGTCGTAATATTCCTCTATGGAAGAATTACCTGACTGAATAATGATTTAAATTATTTGGGTTTAAATAAAATTTAAACTATTTCTTTCTATAGTAGTCTACATAATTTTCAGATTAGTTTCTCAATGGTACTACTGTTTTATTTTAGAAATTATATTTGAAAATATTTTAATAAGATCAAAGCAATTCATAAATATTAAAATTCCTGGTGATAAGAGAGTCTTGTTTTTTTTTCCATTTTATAGCTGTACCATTAAAATTTCCATATTCCTGTCATATGCACTGGTATTTTAGTACAGTGTACAACTTTGGGTACAGAAATGGTGGTTAAGATCATAGGCTCTTTTGCCAGACAGCCTGGGTTCTAATTATGACTAAGGCACTTATTGTGTTAACCTAGGCAGTTTACTTCTCTGTAAATTAATTTCCTCAAGTGTAAAGTGAAAATAATCCTATTACCTATTTCACAGGATTGCAGTGAAGATTCAATATGAGAAATACATGCAAAATCATTCGAAAGGTGATTAGCCCATAGTAAACAGTCAATAACCTATAGATCTTGTTGTTACTGTAAGTCCAAAATAAAACACAATTATTATAAAACCACATGATCCTTTCTATAAGTAAGTTGTATCAAATTATTTTAATCTGTCTCAGGTACACATTTGAGGAGGAGGGGTTAGAAAGCTGTGGGAGCGTGCTCAGAGGGGACTAAGGTCCTGCAGTTTCAGACCACTGGACTTCCTCACTCTCCTAAGCATTCTTTGGACATTCTAATTTTTCCTCTTCATCTCCAATGAGGCATTATATATTCAACCAGAAACATAAAATTCAAGGAAAATGCAAAAGTATTACTAGAATGATAAACTAGGAAAATATTAAGATAAAAATCACATGCAAAATATAATGTGATTTCAATTATTTTAAAAAGACAATTAGAAAAAAACTGCACAGTTACATTTTTACTTTTTTAATACTATTCTGCCTTTTCTCAATGTTCTATAAAAACCATAAATTTCTTTGAAAATTGGAACAATGTTAAAATATACAGGGTATATTTAACATATTTAAGAACTGTGGTTTGGTATTTTCAAACTGGGCTTAATATAAACATTTAAATTATAAGTTAACGGCATTGCTTGGCTTTAACAGCAGCTATTATTTAAATTGTTATTTAAGTAATATCAATTTAAATATGTACTTTTAAAACTGTATTTTTGTGTTCTGCATATTCCAAACACTATCAATTACATTGTCCATTCTTTATATAACAATATTTAGTTCCAGAAAAAAATATTTTAGTGGCTAAATTTATGTTTCCTTATATTAGAAATAAGGAAATGTCTACTCTGCTACCCGGAAGCCCAAGGATATATTTAATGCTCATATTATTTCATTCTGGGTTACTGATACCACTCATCCTATTTTTGTAAAGCACATATATCTCTATACAACAAATTTTATATAGTTTTAAAGAATTCACAGATCCTCTGAGGCTCACATGTGGATCCTCCTAAGTCATAAGTCTCAAGTTAAAAAGCTTTGTTATAAATGGTTTACAATTTCATTCTATGCTTTTACTATATCAACTAAAATCTTTTCTGAGTAAAACACACACACACATATATTAAAGTTGGATGAGGTGAACAGATTAACCATCTATGCTGATGAGCTACAATTACAATATTGGTCACAATTACCCTTTCCATTCTTGTAACAGGCTGTTAATGATTCCCTTTAATACTGTCTTCTGAATGTCTTGAGGCTGTAGGCAAAAGAAAATCATGAAATAATTATTATTAGATATTTAGGTGACTTTTATATGTTACTTATATTTACAGATCTGTTTCAGTGGTTAAAATTGGGCTTGATGACCGATTACTGCCATTTATAGTGGTCTCAATTTCACTTCTGAAAGATTACAGTGAAAATGTTCCCTGGGATATGCACTGTACAAGCTGCACAAACATACGTGGTGGCTGTTTGATGATTACCATCAGTTTTATGTAACAGTGAAAAACAGAAAAAGAAAAACAATTCCACTGTCTCTGGATCAACAAGATTAGATCATTAACACAAACTGAAGAATAGCATGTTTAACAATATAAACTGATGGCATACGTTTTATACATATTTATACATTATAATTTTATACATATTTATACATTATAATTAGCAGTTAAGTCCACAGTTCATTATAAAGTACAACCAAATTATGTCAAAAAAAAGATTAAAAATTTTTCTTACAGAATTTGAAAAACTTTTAAATTAAAAAAATATAAGAATTAAAAAAAACCTAACTTTCTAAGAATTTCAACCAAATTTACCAAAATAGTTTCTTATGTAATTATGTTACAAGGTGAGTTTTACCACATTTGTGTGGCTGATTTCAAAGTACAGTATAGACTCAAACAATTGAATGATTTGCATGTGTTCGTAAATGATACTTACAGTATTAAGTAAGGCATCATATACAGCATTCACAAATTTAGCATTAATCCCAGAGTCTTCAATAGTATTAAACGAGGCAGAGGCATCTTTCTGAAAATTCAATTAAAGAACTAAGTGTATATAACATTTTAAGAACTATTCTAAGTAATATCTGAATCATAACTATTCCTTCGTAATTTGTAATATTCTTAGTATGATGATATAAAAGAACTGTTACGGCTAAATTGCTAAAAAGGAAAATAAATATACAAGGATTATTTTAATAATTTCTTTTTCAAAAACTTAAAGAATGGAGTCAAACGTTGTTGTTATTCGCTAAGTCATGTTTGACTCTTTGTGATCCCACGGATTGCAGCATGCCAGGCTTCCCTGTTCTCTGCTATCTCCTGGGGTTTGCTCAAATTCATGTCCATAGAGTCAGTGAGGTTATCTAACCATCTCAAGTATTACATTAGTACAAATAAAAACAATTTTTAAGATATCACTTAAGTAATTATTATGATACCTATAATTTCAGAATACATATTTCTATTTGCTTAAGTAGCTGCTTAAGCCAATATTGGGTAGAAAAAGAGGTAAATTCAGTGTCTTTTTGGGGGGAAAATTTAAAAAGTGAAAAATGTGCTTTATGTGTTATTACCTTAAATGCAGCACTTAGTTCTGGAAAAGAATCAAATGTTGTAAGATAAAAATCATATACTGTTTTCCAATCTCCTGATGACTTAGCTTTTTCTACATCTTCCCTAAAATAAAAGCATTTATTAGCCACAACAGATAAAAACATTATTCAGATAATTTAGCACTGATTCTTTACAGATAAATGTTACCCAACATGCAACTTGAAATAATGAAGCTGAATACAGAAATGTGTTCCAGTCAATGTATATGTAGTTTCCAAATTTATAATTCTTAATTGGATTAAGATATTAATCCAGCTTCAACTTTCCCATTTCTTTGCTTTTTTAAAAGTTCACTTTTGGGCTTCCCTGGTGGTCCAAGGGTTGTGAATCCACCTTGCAATGCAGGGGACGCCAGTTAGACTCCTGGTCTGGGAGGATCCCACGTGCCACAGAACAACTAAGCCCATGCAAAACCACTCAGCCCGTGTGCCTAGAGCCTGGGCTCTGCAACAAGGAGCCCATGCACCACAGCCAGGAAGCAGCCCCCACTTGCTGCACTAGAGAAAGTCCATGCACAACAGCAAAGACCCAGCGCAGGCAAAAAAACAGTTTTCAAAAGCTCATTTTGACATGCTCCTTATCATTATCTCTCTTTCTTTCCTTTCCAGCCAAATTTCTTGACAGATTTTGTTTACATTCTGTCCCTACTTTCTCTTTCTCACTTAGTCCTTTGAGTATCCATTTGGCTTTTATTATTAGGTTGGTGCAAAAAGTAAATGTGGTTTTGCGTTGTTGAACTTTGCCCTGTGATACGGGAATACACTCTTAAATAAATGTGGTGATGTTATTATATATCATTTTAATGCACACTTCTTGCTTCATGTTTTTTTTGCTAATGACTTATTACTAGCTGTTTGTTTTATATTTTAGACTACAGAAATGATGTTAGACAGAAAGCTAATTTGAGCAGTTTTTGTATTCAAGTTCAAAATGGGTCATAAAGCAGTGGAGATAATTAACAACATCAACAACACATTTGGCCCAGTAACTGCTAACGAATGTATAGTGCAGTGGTGCTTCAAGAAGTTTTGCAAAGGAAATGAGAGCCTTGAAGATGAGGAACATAGTGGCTGGCCATTGGAAGTTAACTATGACCAACTGAGAGCCATTATTGAAGCTGTTCTTCTTATAACTACATGAGAAGCTGCCTAAAAGCTCAACGTTGACCATTCTAAGGTCATTCGGCATTTGAAGCAAACTGGAAAGGTGAAAATGCTCGATAAATGGATGCCTCATGAGCTGACTGCAAATCAAAAAACCCATCGTTTTGAAGTGTCATCTTCTCTTATTCTACGCAACCAACCATTTCTTGATTGGATTGTGACCTGTGATGAAAAAGTGGACGTTATACAACAACTGGCAATGACCAGCTCAATGGCTGGACAGAGAAGATGCTCCAAAGCACTTCCCAAAGCCAAACTTGCACCAGAAAAAGATCATAGTCACTGTTTGGTGGTCTCCTGCCTGTCTGATCCACTACAGCTTTTGGAATCCCAGCGAAACCATGACGTCTGAGAAGTCTGCTCAGCAAATCGATGAGATGCACTGAAAACTGCAACACTTGCAGCTGGTACTGGTCAACAGAAGGGATCCAGTCCTCCATGACAACTCCTGACCACACATCACACAACAAATGTTTCAAAACTTGAACGAATTAGGCCATGAAGTTTTGCCTCGTCTGCCATATTCACCTGACCTCTTACCAACTGCCTACCACTTCTTCAAGCATCTTGACAACTTTTTGCAGGAAAACACCTCCACAACCAGCAGGAGGGAGAAAATGCTTTCCAAGTGTTTGTTGAATTCTGAAGCATGGACTTTTATGCTACAGGAATGAAAGAACTTATTTCTTGTTGGGAAAAATGTGTCAAGTGTAATAGTTCCTATTTTGATTAACAGATGTGTTTGAGCCTAGTTATGATTTAAAATTCATGGCCGGAAACCAATATTACTTTTGTACCAACTTAATAGCAGCAAAGTAGCTTCTATGGTCTGTGTGCCACTCAGTAAGTGAAATCTTATTTTTTAAAAAGGACACATTCCTTCATCTCTGCTTGCTTGTTTTGACTCATTTTCTCTTATTTAGTGTTTCTTTTGTTGCAACATTATATATTTGTTCTCACCTTCAACTTAAGACATCCAGTTTTTTGTGCCTTCACTCTTATAATACCTTATGAGACATAAGTTCAATTCATTTCCCACACAAAAATATTAAATTATGTAAAGTGCTGACATGCAGTTGATTATATGTCTACATGTAACAATGAGCCAAAACTTACAGAAAGTCTTTCATAGTTTTGGGCTGAACTGGAAGGATGGGTTCTGGAAGAACTGGGCCTTTCGTTTCAGATGATAACAGATCTGTGGAGATGCGCTGTTTTTGTCTAACATCAAGAGAAATTGGTGGTAGGTCTCTCACTGTGAAGGATAAAGTATTCAATGTAATTAATCATAAACTTTTCCAAATTATAAAAATGCCATGCTAAGTCAACATGAGCAGAAAATGAATGGACTATTTTCTATTGCATTCACTTTGGGATCATATAATAGAAAAACCTACCACACTGAAGGGCACTTACTGGGCGAGTCTGTTGTCACCCTACCCAATTTCACCCACAATAGAAAAATTACATGACATTAAACGTTATCTACAGAGATAATATGGGGCATCCCAGGTAGCTCAGTGGTAAAGAACCTGCCTGCTAAGCAGGAGATGCAGGTTCAATCCCTGCACCTCCAGAGGGTTGGGAAGATCCCCTGGAGAAGGAAATGACAACCCACTCCAGTATTCTTGTCTGGAAAATCCCATGGACAGAGGAGCCTGGTGGGCTATAGTCCATGGGCTTACAAAGAGTCAGACACAACTTAGGGACTGATGAACAACAAAAGCAGATTTAATATAGAAATTTTCTTTCACCACCTCCCTTCCTATAAATTGTCTTTTACAGATTATTTCAGTGAGATATTTTTAGTGATTATTAGCTTTCTGAATATAAGTTGTTCCTTGAATGGTGCAGAACTTGGGCACCGACCCCTCACATAATTTTACAGTTGGCCTTCTGCACCCTCGGTTTAGCATCTGCAGATTCAACCAAACACAGATTCTGTAGTAGTACAGTACTTCTATACTGAAATTTATTGAAAAAAAAAATCAGCCTGTAAGTGGACTCACACAGTTCAAAACCATGTTGTTCAAGGGTCAATCGTATAGGTAGGTCACTTATTTATATTCTCTGCAATTTTCTGTTGGAGTTTCAGCACTTTGTTATCAATTTGCATGCACAGTTTATGTATTTTTCTTTCCCCCCAAATACCTACTGGTTCAATGACTGGCCTTTTTGTTGCATTTCATAACCTTACAATGGTAAAATAAAACAAGTACAGAAATAGCTCATAAAACAAATGTATGGCTTAAAGAATTACTGCAAGGCAAACACCTGTGAAACACTAACCAGTCAAGAAATAGAGTGCTAGCAGCCCCTCCCTGCTCTGTCTGTCTATTCCAGTGTTAGTTAATTTCTCTCAATTTCTTTATAACTCTTTCCTCATTTCTTTTTTAAATGTTACATATTTTCTCAGTTTTTAGGTCTCATAAGGTGCTTTTACATTTGTTTGCTTTTATGTTCCTTCCAGTTTATTTCTAAAATTAAATTCTAATTATTTCCTTTATTGTCACTTCAGTTTTCATTTTTTGCAATTCTAATTTATGGCATTCTTTCAGGTGTCATCTCATTTTCTTAATGAATTTTAGCTCATTTTGAAATAGAATTTTATCTTTTTTTGTGGGCATGTGTTTCTGATGTGCTCTCACTGCTCAAGTGGCTATTATTTTTTTAATTACAATAAAATTTTGTAATTAAAAATTATAAAATTTGTAGCCAATTTGATTTGAAATTATTTTCCCCAAATTTTTAGAAGGAGATGTAGCTCTCCCTTTTTTTTAAATGTAGAACTCAAATACATGGTAGCTTGCTTTCTGGGATTCCAGGCCCTGCTTCCCTGCTCCACTTTTATTCCGGTTTTCTCTGTCCTTAATCGCTATTGTCCCAGAGCTGCTCAGATTTGATTCTAATCTCAGGATGCCCTCCACACCCACCCCCAGCCTGGAAGGAAGCACTAGTTGGGAGAATGCACAGGGGTTACCTGCTCTCTTCAACCTCATGTGCATGCACCTGCTCTTGGCAAAACCCCTCCCAATTTCAGTTTCTGTTCTCCAATTGGCCTCCTGAGCTTTCCAATGAATAGCCATTCGCTTCTTCAGGGGATCTTCCCAACCCAGGGATCAAACCCCTGTCTCCCGCGTTGCAGACAGATCCTCTACCATCTCAGCCACCAGGTAAGCCCTTATCCAGTGAGTACCTGCTGCGTATTTGGAAGCTCTCTTGGTCTCGGGTCGGTCAAACAGCCCAGATGCTTCCTTCTGCTTACATCTGATTCTGGTGGTTTGTCCTGCTATCTTTTGGGGTTTACAGGGACATTTTTATGAGCTAATTCTGTAGTACATGATGTCCAAGATGTTTAATTTCGCTATAGAGGTGGTGTGTTTTACTAGGGACTCAGGGAGATTAAAAAACAATGCTGCTTCTGTTTGCCTTTTTAATTTTATTTCTGTAAACAGAAGAGTAATTTTTCTTATTTTATTCATTTTTAATTGGAGGATAATTGCTTTACAATATTGTGCTGGTTTCTGCCATATATCAACATGAAACAGTCGCAGGTACACATATGTCCGCTCACTCTTAAACCTCCCTCCTGCCTCCCACCTCATCCCACCCCTCTAGGTTGTCACAGAGCACCAGGTTTGAGCTCCCTGTGTCGTATAGCAAATTCCCACTGGCTATCTGTTTTACATACGGTAGAGTATATTTTTCAATGCTACTCTCTCAATTCATCACACCTTCTCCTTCCCCAACTGTGTCCACAAGTCTTCAAAACAGAAAAGTATTTAAATAATACTTCCGTTACTTAATTTATCAACATTCTTTTAGTAATTTTTTATGATTAGTAATCCAAGCCTTCCCTCCCTAGAGACCTAGAGAGCAGATGACCATGCATCTCTTCTAATCTGTGCTTCTTTTCCCGCTGCAGTACATGTGAAGGATGTACATACCACATTGCCTAGCAAATAGTAAACGCTCAATAAATTTTATCATTTCTAGAACACATGAGGCAATGCAATATAAAATGTATTTTTTTTCTAAATGGTCCATTTCAGAATACCATATATAAAAGTATGTCACTGCACACTGTTTTTTGATACTTTTATCATATACTCAGTTCAGTTCAGTCGCTCAGTCGTGTCCGACTCTTTGCGACCCCATGAATCGCAGCACGCCAGGCCTCCCTTTCCATCACCAACTCCTGGAGTTCACTCAGACTCGCATCCATCAAGTCAGTGATGCCATCCAGCCATCTCATCCTCGGTCATCCCCTTCTCCTCTTGTTCTTATATATTCTGGAGCCTATTATTGGGCTAATGCATATGACTCTACTGACCTGTTAATTTTTGTATGAAATAATTTCAATTACTAGAGCTTAATATCTGTCAATACCTGGTAAGGCAATAGGCTTGGTGAGGGATAGCTGGTGGCTTGGGCCTGAGTGGTGGTAGTAAACTGATAAGAAATGGTAGGATTTGTGACATATTCTGAATATAGAATGATAAGATGTGTCGGCAGACAGGTAGAAATGCCAGGATTTGTTAAAAGAGAGATGAGCCAAAGATGACTTTGATACTTTAGCTTGACCATTAACTGGGACCATTTACTGAAATGGAGAACACTAGACCACTCAGTTCAGTTCGGTCACTCAGTTGTGTCCGACTTTTGCGACCCCACAAACCACAGCAAGCCAGGCCTCCCTGTCCATCACCAACTCCTGGAGTTCACCCAAACCCATGCCCATTGAGTCAGTGATGCCATGCAACCATCTCATCCTCTGTCGTCCCCTTCTCCTCCTGCCCTCCATCTTTCCCAGCATCAGGGTCTTTTCAAACGAGTCAGCTCTTTGCATTAGGTGGCCAAAGTATCGGAGTTTTAGCTTCAACATCAGTCCTTCCAATGAACACCCAGGACTGATCTCCTTTAGGATGGACTGGTTGGATCTCCTTGCAGTCCAAGGGACTCTCAAGAGTCTTCTCCAACACCAGAGTTCAAAAGCATCAATTCTTCAGAGCTCAGTTTTCTTTCTAGTCCAACTCTCACATCCATA
>SJYV01042172.1:228325-251415 GCA_006410875.1 Neotragus pygmaeus
TTTTGGAGCCCAGAAAAATAAAGTCAGCCACTATTTCCACTGTTTCCCCATCTATTTGCCATGAAGTGATGGGACCAGATGCCAGACCACTAAAGGAAGTTTTGGTTTTTTTCAGGGGTTGGGTGGGGTGGGAGTCAGAAAGTTTTCTTTTGGCCATATTAAAGGTAAGATGCTTATGAGACATCCAAATGCAGATGTTGAGTAGACATGACTCTCGAGTGCAGGGGAGCTGTGAAGGTTTATAGCTCATAGTAAAAATGCTCGATTAACGAGATCCCTAAGGACAGGGTAAACAGAGAAGAAGCCTGAGAATTGAACTCTGGGGACTGTGTCCTGGAACAGTCCAACACTGGAAGCCAATTAATTCTCTCTCTTTTATTTCACAGTGAAAATACTGAAGGCTTGACTTTTATTTTGAATGTAGCTCTAGTCTTCTCTTATAATTTATGAGGTAGTACTTTCATTTTCAAATGATTTAATTATAAAGACAGACAAATCCAAAACAATCTCCAAATATCACCAATAATCCAAAATAGAAAAACTAAGAGTTTAGTAAGGTGCATGGATTTTTAAAAAACCAATATATAACAGTCAACTGCATTTATAACCACCAGCAACAAAGTACAAAATACAGTTTTTAAAATTTGTAAAACTATTAAAGAATAGTAATAAATAAATCGTAAAATCTCCATAGAGAAAATACTAAAAGTTTGTTTACAGATTACACACACAAAAAGATCTACATAAATAGAAAGCAATACCATATTTGTGGCTGATGATCATAAAGAAGACAAAACCATCNTCTCTTTGAGACTTTTCCAGTTTGTTGTGATCCACACAGTCAAAGGCTTTAGTGTAGTCAGTGAAACAGGACTGGATGATTTTTTTGAATTCCCTTGCTTTTTCCTATGATCCAACAGATGTTGGCAATTTGATCTCTGGTTCCTCTGTCTTTTCTTAATCTAGGGAGATTCATCCAGGAAGGCAAAACCTTATAACATGAGACCTTTACAAGCAGAGGGTTTTCTCCCACTGGTTGCAGAAGACAAAGTCAGAGACACTGAAAGCATGAACGGGATTTGACACAAGGGATCCTCCTGTCAACCCTGAAAAAGAAGGCTGGGAGACAGCCAGTGAGCCCGTGAGCCACCTCTGGGAGCTGAGGGCAGCCCTGGGTGACAGTCAGCGAGGAGATGGGACCTCAGTCTTATAACTGCAAATAAGTTCTGCCAGCAACCTGAGGATTCTTGCCCAGAATCCAGCCCAGCCTCCATGCTGAGACCGTGAGTAGAAAACTCAGCCACACTCACCAAGATCTGACTTAAAAGAACTGTGAGCTAATATGTGGTGGTGTTTTTAAGTCATTATTATTGTTGTTTAGTTGCTAAGTCATGTCCAATTCTTTTGCAACCCCATGGACTGGACTGTAGCCCACCAGGCTCCTCTGTTCATGGGATTTCTCAGGCAAGAATCCTGGAGTGGGTTGCCACTTTCTTCTCCAGCGCATCTTTCTGACCCAGGGATTGAATCTGTGTCTCCTGCATTGGCAGGCAGACTCTTTACTGTTGAGTCACCAAGGGAAGTACCCTTTTGAGTCATTAGGTTTGTGATAATTTGTTAAGCAGCAACAGAAAACTACATCGTAGCAATTCCAGTATATATTTTATGTGACTGCTATGATGCTCAAAAAAGAAATCACATGAAAGTTTTCCCTAAATCATAAATATTACTCAAATAAGTTACAGTTACTATCTAGCTAAGGTCTAAAATAGAAATCATCTCTCTCAATTTCTCTCCCCCATCGAATAGGCTCATTTTATTTATTTCTATCATTTTATCTATAATGCAATCACAATGATAAATCTGTGTTGTTGTGGGACTGTGACCTATGAGCACTGGTGCCTCCTTAGAGTAAGACTGAGGTGGTGACATGTTTGTGTGTATAAATATAAATAAAGGGAGAGAAGTTATGAGGGACAAAGGTTGATAAGTGAGATAATATAAATACTAACTGGTAAGAGTGCAGAATAGGTCTAGCAATCCCTTGGAATGTCAACAGAAAATATGTGCAAGAATAATTTATGCCATGTGCAGCTTATCAGTTCGGTTTAGTTCAGTCACTCAGTTGTGTCTGACTCTTTGTGACCCCATGGACTGTAGCTTATGGGCACAGGCAATTTACCAGGAACAAGGTTCTTAAACATTTTCAGGTTTGTTTTGGTCAGGTGTGAGGGACATTTAAACCTTTGCCGATTTGTTTCTTTATAGGGTAAGGGGCACTTAAAATTGTACAAGAAATGTATGATTCCTGTGATAAACCAATATAGGGTTATATAAAGAAACAGAACATATTAGTAATATCCACCTAATCCTACTTTTCTGAGGAAACCACAGACAGGTGGGTGGTCATCCTTTCATACCTCTGTATCTGCTCAAAGAAGCCTAAAAGGTTTCAGTTCAGTTCAGTGCAGTCGCTCAGTCGTGTCCAACTCGTTGCGACCCCATGAATCGCAGCACGCCAGGCCTCCCTGTCCATCACCAACTCCTGGAGTTAACTCAGACTCACGTCCATCGAGTCCGTGATGCCATCCAGCCACCTCATCCTCGGTCGTCCCCTTCTCCTCCTGCCCCCAATCCCTCCCAGCATCAGAGTCTTTTCCAATGAGTCAACTCTTCGCATGAGGTGGCCGAAGTACTGGAGTTTCAGCTTTAGCATCATTCCTTCCAAAGAAATCCCAGGGCTGATCTCCTTCAGAATGGATTACCCACACTTAAAAAAACCTGGAGTCATATTCTACCTACTAACGTGTAACTTGCATTTTTCATTTGACAATGTATTGTATTTCTCATAGAAAATTTATATACATGTCATATTTCTCTTAATAGATGCATGGTATTTATAATATGGATTACCACAATTTAGTCAACCAGTTTATTCAGATAGCTTTCAAATATATCTATTGTAAATGCTCTTTCCATATATCTTTCAACATATATTATTTCCTTAGACTAAATTCCTACAAGTGGAATACTGGGTCAGTAAGTATATGAATATTTTAAAATTTGAATATATGTCAAATAATCTGCTCTCCAGAAAAGCTGTATCAATTTCCAAGCCTTCTACTCAATAAAAGTGCCAATTTTCACACTCCATAGACAAGACCACAGATACATATGCCTTTTTTCTCTGCCACCAGGTAGGGAAATGTTAACTCCTTGTTTTAATCTGTACTTCTTCAATACTAGTGAGACTGAGCCTCCTTTCACATGTGTATTAATTGTTCGCATTTCCTTTTTGGATTGGTCTGTTCATACCCTTTGCCTTTTTTTTTCCCCCTCCTGGAATGTTCATTTTTCTGATCTATTAATGATCTCTATGATACAAGAATTTATTTTTCACTGACTATGACATCTTAGTTTATGATCTTATAAAATTTCTCCAAAAGTGTTAAATTTTCTTATCCCACAAACATTGATTTTGTTTGTTTCATGGCTGTTGGCACTGTCATCGTGCCAAAAATTTAGTATAAAAACAACTTCCTGTGCTTTCCTCCAGTACTTTTGTAGTTTAAAAAAATCTAAAGTTACTATTTTCCAAAAGTTGGAAAGTTTCCATAATTCTATATTTTTTAAAGTAATTTAACATCCTGTATATATAATATGTTTTACTGATCCCTTTCCATCTATTTGACTATCTTGGTAGTATTACTAGTGCAGCTTTATAATATATGGTACGACAAAGGAATGGGATCCTTCATTGCTTTTTCTTATATCCTCTTCTTTACTCATATAGATCAAACAGAGCATGCGTCATTTTCTTAAGTTTTCTCCCAAAAAACTGTTGAAAAATTCATCAAATGTTAGAGAACAAATTGGTGTAGCTGATATCTCTACGATATTTAAGATTTTCCATTAAAATCATCTTTTAGTCTTTTGATCAAACTTTACAGGTTTACTTCCTATAGGTTTTGCTCACTTTCTCTTTGGGTTATTTCTAGATCTTTCATATATTTTCCATCAAGGCTTCTAATTGATTAGTGCTTGAATAAAGGAAATCTATTTAATTTTTATTTATTTTTATTATGCCAGGCTCCCTAACCAAACTTTCTTATTCATGAATTTTGTATGTCATTCTCTTACTCTAGGTAAGTGAACGTGAAAGTGAAGTCACTCAGTTGTGCCTTAGCATCGTATCTTAGCGACCCCATGGGCTGCAGCCTACCAGGCTCCTCCGTCCATGGGATTTTCCAGGCAAGAGTACTGGAGTGGGGTGCCATTGCCTTCTCCCTAAATATAATTATTTTGCTCCTTTCTGTAAATATTTATAGAGCTTTTTTTAAAAAATTGTATTGACTAACCAGATCTAGCAGAACAATGCTGAATGATTAAAATCTACTTCAAAAAATTTTTTTTTATTTTATGTTGGAGCATAGCCAGTTAACAATATTGTGATAGTTTCAGGTGGACATGAAAGGGACTCAGCCATACATACACATGTATCTATTCTTCCCTCAAATCCCCTCCCATCCAGGCTGCCACATAACACTGAGCAGAGTTCTCTGTGCTATAAGTAGGTCCATATTGGTTCCCTAGGAGCAGTGTGTACATGTTCATTCCAAACTACCTATCTCTCTCCTCCATTCTTCCCCCTGGCAACCATAAGTTAAAATCTACTTATTTAATATTTCATTAATATACTTTCAGCCAAGATATACAGACTGTGTATACTTTAATTAACTGTAATTACATTTATTTGAAAATGTTTAAATCTTTACCATTCTTGACGTTAGGGAAAACAAGATGTGTAGGTGAACTTCTGTTTTCAGTGGCTTCTTTCTTTTGGTTAACAGTTGAAATAACACTGCTGAAAGTAGAAATCTGGCCTTTGAATCCTCTGTCCAAACCCTAAAAATAGAAAAGTTAACACTGCAGCATAATTCCTACTAGGTATATTTAATTTTACTGTAAAAAGCATAAACATTTATAATAGAGATTTTAGTTTGATAACAGATGCATGATAGATAAAACATGTGTATGTAATATTGACTTACCTAATAGTCATACCATCTAATGGCTTGTATATTGACAGAGTTTGGAAGTGGGGATAATAACAGCACCTTTCTCGCAGGGTTATTGTGAGGTTTACCTGAGATAATGTGTGTAAAGCAGTGAGTTTTCTTGTCTTCTGATGCAACTTTAAAAGCTCAGGTAAAAAGATAAACCCTTTAGAGTTCATTTCTCTCTAAATATGTGATTAGACTTTCAGTGTAAAGGGATTAAAACAATAGGGCTAAGCAACTTAAGTGCAAATAACAGAGCAATCTGCCTATAGCATAGAATCTATCCATTAACATACTTTCCACAAAATAATACCTATAAAATTCATAATATATGATCAATGTGCACTTTAATTATCAATAAAATCACATTGAAAGTGAAAGAAAGTGAAGTCGCTCAGTCGTGTTCGACTCTTTGCGACTCCATGGACTGTAGCCTACCAGGCTCCTCCCTCCATGGGATTCTCCAGGCAAGAGTACTGGAGTGGGTTGCCATTTCCTTCTCCAGGGGATCTTCCCGACCCAGGGATCGAACCCAGGTCTCCTGCATTCCAGGCAGACACTTTAACCTCTGAGCCACCAGGGTCAATATTCAGTTATAAAGCTAGCTCAGGGCTTATTCTCAGTTCTCAGCACTTTACAACTTACACTATATTCCAGTTTCCAGATGCTTAATCAAACACAGTAGTTAAATTCTTCCCTAACATTCACTTTTTTTACACTAAAGATATGTTAATTTCTTTGCCTTCAGACGAGAGTTTCTTTTTCATTTTCTTCTACATTTACCAGACTGATTTTCACTTACCTTTTCAGAATTAGCTCAGGTGCCATGTAGCAAAAATATACACTCACCAAATATTTACTCTCCCACATCACCCACTCTCCTACAGCTAAATGAAACTGATTAATTCTAACAGGCTACAAGTGGAGGTGATGTTGGCCATCGGTGGAGCAGAAAGTACTAACGCATTTAAGGCTGGTGGTAAAATCACCAGCTCCTTTTTCTCCTCTCACTGTGACAATCACAGAGGCTCCAAGCCGAGATGTGAGAGCATCCATGGGCTCAGGTCCCCAAGTCGCTATGTGGAGCAGAGGCGCTGATAGCCTACAGCGGTTTATACAATTAACAGTCAATGCACCTTTAGAATTGCCAAACACTGAAATTTGGGACAACTTTGTAAATGCAGTCTAACCCATTCTATCATAACTTCTCTGCAAAGCATTTTCTGGTGGCCACCATTTCCACAAAAATCCATCACTCTTATTTATGCTTGGGATTTACTTAACTTATTCCACTGAAATTATAATTTTTTTTTTATATACTGGCCCTTCATGTTGGACTTGAAATTTCTTATTCATCACAGAGCTTGACATCCAGTGAATCCTGTGCACAAATCTTATACTTCAGAGTAAATTTATTTTTCTTTTAAAGAGATTAGTATAGAAAATAACCCAGAAAAAAAATCAGATACACAGAACTTAGAAGTTTCTAGACTTGAGACTTTTTAGAAATTAGCTATCTAATCCCTTTATTTCACAGATGAGGAAAATAGTATTGAGATTCACCTAAAGTCATTTAGCTAACAAGCAACAGAAATGTGATGGGCACTAAATGAGAACTTGAAGAATGCTTCCATAAGGAAAGTACATGTATGCAATTCTGTGTATGCACCATCTTTGGCTGCTCACAGAATGTTTTTTTTTTTTTTGGTTTTTTGTTAGCTTGTTTGCTTTTTGGCTAGATTTAGGCTCAGTGAAGTCTGAATCAGTATTTCTATTAGGATTAGCCTACAAGATCCAGCCTACAAAAATTAAACAACTGAAATAAAGTCTTCTTCTAACAGATGACTGAAGTTTCAGAANTTTTTTTTTTTTTTTTTTTTTGGTTGTTTGTTAGCTTGTTTGCTTTTTGGCTAGATTTAGGCTCAGTGAAGTCTGAATCAGTATTTCTATTAGGATTAGCCTACAAGATCCAGCCTACAAAAATTAAACAACTGAAATAAAGTCTTCTTCTAACAGATGACTGAAGTTTCAGAATCACAGACAGTATCAATGAGGGTCTTGTACAGAGCCTATGACACAATGGATTTTCCATAAATGATTACTCTTGTGACAACAACACTTAAAACAAGTCATGTATTGAGTGCTTGGTAGAAGGAAATGGCAACCCACTCCAGTATTCTTGCCTGGAGAATCCCAGGGACAGAGGAGCCTGGTGGGCTGCCATCTGTGGGGTCGCACAGAGTCGGATGCAACTTAGCATCAGCAGCAGATGCATACTTCTAATTATAATAGGTACTTTAATACAACATTTCTATGAGTTATATATTTACACCCCATTTTACAAATGAGGAAACTGAAGTACCATACCAAAGTTCACAGAGCTGGAAAGTGGGAATTCAAACTAGTCTGAATGACCTTGCTCACTACAGTAGCTATCACTTATTAAGAGCTAAGCATGAGACAGTAAGTGTGTTCCATATATCAGCCTGTTTTCATAACCCTTGTGGCTGATAGTCTTTTCCCTACTTTTATAGATACGTGCCGAATGAAATTTAACAGCTTTGGGAGCAACTCACCTAACCAGAGGAAATCAATGTAAGTGGAAAAGCTGACTGTACTTTAAGGAACCCTCTGATATCCTAGCAGTCTGGGAAAGGCTCAATATTTTATCTTCCTCCTCTTTCTTCTACCCCTTCTTAATAATAAGAGATTTCAGAGAACACTGCTTGACTCACTTGTGGACTCTTCAAATAATAATTTAAAAACCCACAAGTAACTGACTGAATCAACAAAAGTATTTAACAACTATCAGTTCTAATCTCTAACAGATTTATAATAATATAGATTCCCAAGGAGGAGAGACAAAATTGGAGAAAAAGATTAATAAAAGAGTGATACGCAATCATTTTCTATAAAAGTCTTAGTAAATTACATACTTTGCATAACTTTGGTAAGTTAAAACATTATGCTCAAGTTCACAGAACTGATTAGAAAATAACCCATACATTTGAAAAAGTATTATCATTCCTTGCTATAAATATTATGATACTTACGTAAGAACTGTATTAACTTCTGGGGCCAAGTTTATTTGTATGTTTTGTCCTATCAAACATCTTAAATAATAACGGGAATGAATGTCAAATTTGATATACATATATTTCATTTATGCATGAGAGTTGATAAAAGTAGCCAGCCTATAAAATGAGGTCAATGAATGGCCCCTTGGAACTTTGCCATGTTGTTGTTGTTTAGTCACTAAGTCGTGTCCAACTCTTCGCAACCCCATGGACTGTAGCCCACCAGGCTCCTCTGTCCATGGGATTTTTCAGCAGGAATACTGAGTGTGTTGCCATTTCCTTCTCCAGAGGATCTTCCCGACTCAGGGGTCAAACTTACATCTCCTGAATGGGCAGGTGGGTTCTTTACCACTGACCTACGAGGGAAGCCCAGAACTTTGTTAACTTAGCTGTAAATATTTACAATAAAGTAATACACCAAAGGTTTTTTCATTGATAACTGTCACTGATGTTATCTAAGATTGAGCAACTTAGAGGATTCAAAGAGCAGTGTAGTTGCAGTACAGAATCAGAAAGGGAGAATGGTTCAGTGAGGTGAGATTGGAAAGATAGGCAGGGACAATACTATGAAGCCTTCAGGACAGGTAGTATAGATTCTATCCTGGAAGGGGGTAGGGAACAGTCGTGGAGGACTTGTAAAAAGGGCGTGACATAATTATATCTGTATCTTAGGAAAATCACTGTCAGTAGGTAAAGGGAATAGACTTCAGGGGAGCAATACCAGAAAGATACATCAGGTCTACTTACTGGGAGAAATAAGTCTAAACTGAGAAAGGAGTTAAAGGAAATGAAGAAGAATGACAGCCTGGGCCAAAGGTATGGCAAAATAGCAAGAGTTATTTCAGGTTGTAATGAGAATCAGAGAACTCTTCAATAAATTATAAAATAAATGAAATGAACAATGTAAACTGCTTGATTTCAAATTTCAGGAAAAATACTTTGACACCTCACCATAAAGAAGAGGGCATACGATTAAAGACTATTGACTATGCCAAAGCCTTTGACTGTGTGGATCACAAAAACTGTGGAAAATTCTTAAAGAGATGGGAATACCAGACCACCTAACCTGCCTCTTGAGAAATCTGTATGCAGGTCAAGAAGCAACTGTTAGAACTGGACATGGAACAACAGACTGGCTCCAAATCGGGAACGGAGTATGTCAAGGCTGTAAATTGTCACCCTGCTTATTTAACTTATATGCAGAGTACATCATGAGAAACGCTGGGCTGGATGAAGCATAAGCTATAATCAAGATTGCCGGGAGAAATATCAATAACCTCAGTTATGCAGATGACACCACACCTATGGCAGAAAGCGAAGAACTAAAGAGCCTCTTGATAAAAGTGAAAGAGGAGAGTGAAAAATTTGGCTTAAAACTCAACATTCAGAAAACGAAGATCATGGCATCTGGTCCCATCACTTCATGGCAAGTAGATGTGGAAACAATGGAAATAGTGGCAGACTTTTGGGGGCCCCAAAATCACTGCAGATGGTGACTGCAGCCATGAAATTAAAAGACGCTTACTCCTTGGAAGNGGATCACGGAGCCCAATGGGCTGCCGTCTGTGGGGTCGCACAGAGTCGGACACGACTGAAGCGACTTAGGCAGAAGCAGCAGCAGTGCTATTACATACAACTGTTATCTAATGAAACTTTATGCGGCTTACTCATGGATGGGTTCCTAAATCTGAAAGCCTTGAAGGCTGTATATTAGGGAAACAGTAGACTGCAATAAGGAATAAGGTTTGGAGCTAGAGAGCCTGAGATCAAGACCTAGTCCTGCCACTGTTCAACCCATCCATATAATGGGTAGGCAAGTAGTGTCTGTTTCATAGGGTACAGCAACCCTATGAACATTAAACCACAGCGGAAAATTAAACCAGTTTGATGTCAAGGTTTACTGTAGACATTGAACTTGCAATTCATATATCCAACACCAGATGGCAGTGTGGCCATCCAAGGTTAGGTAGCCACGCAGTCAGGCTGATGGAGCTGGCACCAGCTCATCTGAAACACAAGGCAACCAAATTCTGTTAAGATTTCTACGAAACTGAGGCACATTTAAAACCTCTGTGCAGACAATTACATATAAGATCACAGAATATACACAAAATAAAAGCTTTTTTAGAAAGGACAGGCTTAAGTAAAATGCATCTGATTACCATTAGTGGCTTTCCTTCCCTAGTTTATTCAAATCATAGCTCCANAAATGAAGTCTTTACCTTCCTCAAACTGCTTTCCCAATGTGAGGCCAAGAGATTAAATCGCCTCAGGGTAACTCACCCACCAGCTGTTGCTGCTGGCTTCCCATGATTGTCAGTGACTTCATTGAAAACGTATGTGTGATCTTTCAACATGTCCACAAGTGGAGCGGGGAGAAAATTGCTGCTGGAAAAAAGTTTCCTGATGTTTCACTAAGTGCATGCACATAATGAAACGGGATCTCAGGACAGTCATTTCAAATGACTCCCTGGCCCCTCTGCTTTCTCCCTTCTTTTGATTTTAGCAGCCAGGATCTAAAGCTTTGCCACACAGAGAGTTGGGTCGTTTAGCTGTGCAAGCATTGGGTCCTGGGGGAAGGCAGGAAGTGTGAGCAAGGCCTGGCCACCCACTCAAGGCTTATGCAGTGCTTTCGACAATTCAGTTATTGTGTTTCTAGCCACCCTGTGTCCATGAGTTACCCCAGCCTCTTCAGGCATTCTTTTAGCAGACAGTTGGAGTCTTAGTTGCCGCACTTGGGATCTTCGATGTGGCGCGTGGGCTCTCGAGTTAAGACACAGGCTCAGTAGGGGTAGTGTGGAGGCTTAGTTGCCTGAGGCATATGGGATCCTAGTTCTTTGACAGGGATCGAACCCACATTTCCTGCATTGGAAGGCAGATTCTTAACCACTGGTAAGCAGTTACCTAGTCATGTGACCCCATAGACTGTAGCCTGCCAGTCTCCACCGTCCATGGAACTTCCCAGGCAATAATACTGGAGGGGGTTGCCATTTCATCCTCCATCTTAATCACTTGACTGCCAGGAAGATCACCAGAAGTGCTCTTTGAGGAGAAGCTGACCCTGAAGTTAGATTGGGAGCGTTCCTTTATTTAGTCAGCATTATTAAGTTTCTACAAAGCAAGTCTCTATATTATGTGCTATGAATACAAAAGAAGTGTGACGTGGCACCTCCCCTCCCAGCGTACAGATATGTAAATATTCAATTAAAATATATTTCACATCCCTGTGTTAGAAATAAACCAGAGTCTGTGAACACATACGAAAAGAGGCAATTCCTGCGATCTCCCCAGACCTCCCAAAGTTATATTAACTGTTCTTCCTAAGTGTGGTCATAGCTCCTGGTTTATCTCTACCACAGGACTGTGACAACAGTAGTAACAGCTAACACCTATGGAGGCCTTGCACGTGTCAGTGTGTTCCATTGCTTTCTGTGTTTTATCTCATTTAATCATGGCAAGCCCTCTACAATATAGCTACTATTGTTAGCCTCGTTGAACAGGTGATAAAATTGTGACCGTGAGAGATTAAATAATCTGTCCAGGTCATGCTAGAGATAAAGAGTGGATGGTGCCAGTATTCTAATCCAGGATCTAACTGTTCCGTTCAGTTGTCTTTCTGGAGTTAACCAGGAAAAGAAGGGAGAAGTGTTCTAGATACTGGGATAGGCCCAGCAGCAAAGGTGCAGAGCAGGGAGAGGGCGTGGCCATTCCAAGAGCTACAGGAGTTTGGAGTTTCGGAAACCCATGGTGCATCTTGGCGTGTGGGAGAGAATAAGGATGAGGAGTGGCTGCATGGTAGATTCTGATGAATCTCTTCTTCTGGAATCTTATTCATGATCATGGCTGATATTCTAAAAACGAAGTTGGGATAAAAGGAAATAAAAGAAATTCCATGCATTAAGACAAAGCAAGAAAAGAGTAGAAAAGAAAATTGCATGGATCAGACAAAAGGGAGTGTAGCATAATGTGGGGGATAAACTCGTGCAAAAATGAGAGCTCCATAAAGATTACATAATAATAATACTTGATGAGGATGAGATAGTTAGCATCACTGACTTGATGGATATGAGTTTGAGCAAACTTTGGGAGATAGTGAAGGACAGAGGAGTCTGGTGTGCTGTAGTCCATAGGGTTGCAAAGGAGTTGGACATGACTTGGCTACTGAACAACAATAATGCAAAATTATTTTTTATTCGTTTGAAACCAAAATTATTGAATAATTTTGTATTATTATTACTATTTTGGCCTGTTTTATTCACTGATGCCTAGGAAGGTGGAATGATGCCCAGATTATAGTGAGTACTGAAATATTTGATTGACTAGATGAATGAATGAATGAGGCTGATAGGATGAGTTAGACTCAAATAACTGAGGTGTTTATGTTCTATCTTAGTAAAGATTTTAAATTTCTTTTTTTTTNCAGAGGATGAGATGGTTAGATGGCATCACCGACTCAATGGACATGAGTTTGAGTAAACTCTGGGAGTTGTTGATGGACAGGGGGGCCTGGTATGCTGCAGTCCATGGGGCTGCAGAGAGTCGGACACGACTGAGAAACTGAACTGAACTGAAGAAAATTCTAGGCTGGGTTATATAAATGTATTTGTGGAATGACTAGAAAAGGAACCAATGGTCACTAGGCAAAAGTATGTGTCTCATGCCAAAATAATGTAATTTTTCTAGCTGACAGGGTTATCATTATGCTATGCAAAACTGAATAAGGACAAAACCATGGAAACACTGGCAAATATGACATGAGCTTACAAAGAACACGAAGAATGAATGACCCCAAAAGATAAGAAATCTAAGAGAAGATCATGTGTTAAAAATGAAGGAAGGACCATCAAGAAAAAAAGTGGTCAGCAAAGCTGAATAATGAACAGTGGCTAGGGCTAAAGTGTGCCTACTAGCATGTGCAGCTGTGAAATCCTGGGGACAAAGGAGACAACAATCTCTCTCCGGGGAGAGATTGCCACTGCTGGTGGCAGAAACTGTATGAAATAGTTTGGCAAATGCACGTGAAGTCAGGAGGTGAAAGCACTGAGTAGGATTTGGTCTGTCCAGAAGCTTTATGGAAGGGTACAAAGATGTGAGGGAAGATACACTGAGCATGTTATCATGGCTGCCAAATCCAGGGGTTGCGTCTATCGACCCCAGAGCATTACTGCTATTCTTTGTGCAGCAAAGGCCACAGATTGGAGCAGAGACAGGCACTCAACCAAAAGGCAGCCATCTGTCGATCGGGTGGCCACACATTAGGTGGCCTGGCATGTGGGACACTGATGCTTCCTAATATGTCAATCAGAAGGTCTTTCCAGATTTCAGATGGAGGAATACGGAAAAGAGCAAGCAGCCAAGAATCAGAGAACAGCAGGCGCACAGAGAGCAGCTGGTCTCTGCTCCTGCCTGCTTTCTGGCTCTATCTATGTATGTTCTTTCCATAAATCCCCCTTTTCCAAAAGGAGGCATATATGGTCTGATTTTCTGTTCCTTGTGATCAAAAAAGCTTAACATGAGAAAAAAAAAAATCCTTGGTCTAATAAGTCTCTTGCTTATAAGATGACTGTGCCCTTGATACTTCACACTTGAGATGACAGGAAATAAATCATGGACAATTTCACAGGTTGACAGTGTACTACAGATAAATAAGAACAAACTCTCAAGATACCAATTGCCCCCACACTAGCTTGCACAAGAGAAACCTTCCCATAGCCTAATGCCCCCACAAGAACGCAGGGTCGCATGTTGTTTGATGGTAAACTGATTAAAAACTAGAGAATCAAGATGCTGTTGAGTGCTAATAGGACATGAGTAAATTTAAGGTTAGGGAACATTACAAGTCTTCTAAGGACTGGATCTACCACCGTTATTACATCTGGTTCCCCGAGGAGTTTTGTCTATGAGCAACTGTTGTCTATGAGTCCTAAGTAAGTACCACACTAGAGATGACGTCCTGGAATGTGGCCAGCCTACAAACAGTGGGCTGCGTGTGTTGAAGAATAAATAGTAGCAGGATACCCAACCAGCTGTTACAGAGGAAGAAGAAGTAGCGAACGCAGGGGCAAAGAGACGCGGAGAATTCATTGAGGAGAAAAACACAAAATACACCTAGTGTAATAAGTAAGACTTGACTCTCTCTCTCTAGGTAGAGGCTGACAATGAGTTTAACAAACAGCTGAAAAATTTTATGTGGTAACTGCAAAACTAATCAAAGATCATACTTCTTTCAAGGAGCTAACATAGACCTCAATGGTCTTTTTGAATATATAATCACACAGATTATGTGTAAGATTATAATAGTTTCAAGAAATTAAATTTCAAAAATTTAAATAGAATTGAATGGAATACCTGTTTTTCCCTGTTAATCTGTAATTAAATACTGTTGACCTTATTTAAAATTTTAATACATGAGCTCCTACTTTCAACATTTACTGAGGAACAGACTACATCTGCTCGGAGAAGGCAATGGCACCCTGCTCCAGTACTCTTGTCTAGAGAATCCCATGGACGGAGGAGTCTGGTGGGCTGCAGTCCATGGGGTCGCTAGGAGTCGGCCACGACTGAGCGACTTCCCGTTCCCTTTTCACTTTCATGCATTGGAGGAGGCAATGGCACCCCACTCCAGTGTTCTTGCCTGAAGAATCCCAGGGACGGGGGAGCCTGTTGGGCTGCCGTCTATGGGGTTGCACAGAGTCAGACACAACTGACACGACTTAGCAGCAGCAGACTACATCTGAGTTAAATTTCAGATTTATCATATTTTTCTATTAGAGGTCAATAAGAAGGATACTCATGGTTTTCCATCAGAGCCTTTATATTTTATATTGAATACCAAGTTATTTTTATATTCCAAATTCTGATAAAATTTACTTGGTCATCTACTATTCCACCAAAAGCTGCCTTAAAGAATAAAACATTTTCATTCACATCCTAAACCACTCTTTTTTTTGGTCACGCTGCACAGCATGTGGGGTCATAGTTTCCTGACGATGGATTGAAACTGTGCCTCCTGCAGTGGAAGTGGCTGAGTCCTAACCACTGGGTATTTCCTGAACCAGTCTTTGGTAAAAGAGTAACTGCTGGCTCTTTCCATCGTGAGGAGAAGGTGATGGCACCCCACTCCAGTGCTCTTGCCTGGAGAATCCCAGGGATGGCGGAGCCTGGTGGGCTGCCGTCTATGGGGTCGCAAGGAGTTGGACACGACTGAAGCGACTTAGCAGCAGCAGCAGCTGTTCCATTGGGAAACACTTTTTAAAACCAAAATATCTCACTATATTTCTCACTATGTATATCTCTCACTATATATCTTTGAGGTGAAATATTTTAAATTGTATACACAATTTATCTTGTACTTTATACAAAATTCATTATTCCTAACATTCATTGACTATTTATGCTAAAGCCTTTGACTGTGTGGATCACAACAGTGGAAAATTCTTAGAGATGGGAATACCAGACCACTGTACCTGTCTCCTGAGAAACATATATGCAGGTCAAGAAGCAACAGTTAGAACTAGACGTGGAACAACTGCCTGGCTCAAAACTGGGAAAGGAGTATGCCAGTGCTGCATATTGTCTCCCTGCTTATTTAATTTCTATGTAGAGTACATCATGCGAAATGTGGGGTTGGATGAATCACAAACTGGAATCAAGATTGCCGGGAGAAATATCAGGAACATCACATATGTGGATGATACCATTCTAATGGCAGAAAGTGAAGAGGAACTAAAGAGCCTCTTGATGAGGGTGAAAGAGGACAGTGAAAAACCTGGCTTGAAACTCCACATTAAAAAGCTAAGATCATGGCATCCAGTGCCATCACTTCACAGCAAATAGATGGGGAAAAAGCGGAAGTAGTGACAGATTTTATTTTCTTGGGTTCCAAAATCACTGCAGACAGTGATTGCAGCTATGAAATTAAAAGATGCTTGCTCCTTGGAAGAAAAGCTATGACAAAACTAGACAGCATATTCAAAGGGACATCCCTTTACCAACAAAGGTCCATACAGTCAAAGCTAAGGTTTTTTCAGTAGTCATATAAGGATGTCAGAGCTGGATCATAAAGAAGGCTGAGCGCTAAAGAATTGATCCTTTTGAATTGTGGTGCTGGAGGAAACTCTTAAAAGTCAGTTGGACAGAAAGGAGATCAAACCAGTCAATCCTAAAGGAAATCAACCCTGAATATTCATTGGAAGGGTTGATGCTGAAGCTCCAATTCTTCAGCCACCTGAGGTGAAGAGCTGACTCACGGGAAAAGACCTCAAAGCTGGGAAAGATTGAGGGCAGGAGAAGACGGGGACAGAAGATGAGATGGTTAGATGGTATCACCAACTCAACGGACATGAACTTGAGCAAACTCTTGCAGATGGTGGAGCCTGGGATGCCGCAGTCTATGTGGTCACAAAGAGTTGGACATGACTTAGCGACTGAAAAGCAAACATATTTTAAACTACCAAACAGCTGGAAATGTTAGCATTTTATACCATATCAAGTGAAAATTAATGCTGTATTCTGGCTATTATATCTGTCTCTTATACACATCTAGATGTGTATAAGAGACAGCACCACACCTATGGCAGAAAGCGAAGAACTAAAGAGCCTCTTGATAAAAGTGAAAGAGGAGAGTGAAAAATTTGGCTTAAAACTCAACATTCAGAAAACGAAGATCATGGCATCTGGTCCCATCACTTCATGGCAAGTAGATGTGGAAACAATGGAAATAGTGGCAGACTTTTGGGGGCCCCAAAATCACTGCAGATGGTGACTGCAGCCATGAAATTAAAAGACGCTTACTCCTTGGAAGAAAAGTTATGACCAATCTAGACAGCATATTAAAAAGCAGAGACATTGCTTTGCCAACAAAGGTCCATCTAGTAAAAGCTATGGTTTTTCCAGTAGTCATGTATGGATGTGAGAGTTGGAGGAGAAAGAAAGCTGAGCATTGAAGAATTGATGCTTTTGAACTGTGGTGTCGGAGAAGACTCTTGAGAGTCCCCTGGACTGCAAGGAGATCCAACCAGTCCATCCTAAAGGAAATCAGTCCTGAATATTCACTGGAAGGGCTGATGCTGAAGCTGAAACTTCAATAATTAGGCCACTTGATGGGAAGAACTGACTCACTGGCAAAGACCCTGATGCTGGGAAAGATTGAAAGCGGGAGGAGAAGAGGATGACAGAGGATGAGATGGTTAGATGGCATCACCGACTCAATGGACATGAGTTTGAGTAAACTCTGGGAGTTGTTGATGGACAGGGGGGCCTGGTATGCTGCAGTCCATGGGGCTGCAGAGAGTCGGACACGACTGAGAAACTGAACTGAACTGAAGAAAATTCTAGGCTGGGTTATATAAATGTATTTGTGGAATGACTAGAAAAGGAACCAATGGTCACTAGGCAAAAGTATGTGTCTCATGCCAAAATAATGTAATTTTTCTAGCTGACAGGGTTATCATTATGCTATGCAAAACTGAATAAGGACAAAACCATGGAAACACTGGCAAATATGACATGAGCTTACAAAGAACACGAAGAATGAATGACCCCAAAAGATAAGAAATCTAAGAGAAGATCATGTGTTAAAAATGAAGGAAGGACCATCAAGAAAAAAAGTGGTCAGCAAAGCTGAATAATGAACAGTGGCTAGGGCTAAAGTGTGCCTACTAGCATGTGCAGCTGTGAAATCCTGGGGACAAAGGAGACAACAATCTCTCTCCGGGGAGAGATTGCCACTGCTGGTGGCAGAAACTGTATGAAATAGTTTGGCAAATGCACGTGAAGTCAGGAGGTGAAAGCACTGAGTAGGATTTGGTCTGTCCAGAAGCTTTATGGAAGGGTACAAAGATGTGAGGGAAGATACACTGAGCATGTTATCATGGCTGCCAAATCCAGGGGTTGCGTCTATCGACCCCAGAGCATTACTGCTATTCTTTGTGCAGCAAAGGCCACAGATTGGAGCAGAGACAGGCACTCAACCAAAAGGCAGCCATCTGTCGATCGGGTGGCCACACATTAGGTGGCCTGGCATGCGGGACACTGATGCTTCCTAATATGTCAATCAGAAGGTCTTTCCAGATTTCAGATGGAGGAATACGGAAAAGAGCAAGCAGCCAAGAATCAGAGAACAGCAGGCGCACAGAGAGCAGCTGGTCTCTGCTCCTGCCTGCTTTCTGGCTCTATCTATGTATGTTCTTTCCATAAATCCCCCTTTTCCAAAAGGAGGCATATATGGTCTGATTTTCTGTTCCTTGTGATCAAAAAAGCTTAACATGAGAAAAAAAAAAAAATCCTTGGTCTAATAAGTCTCTTGCTTATAAGATGACTGTGCCCTTGATACTTCACACTTGAGATGACAGGAAATAAATCATGGACAATTTCACAGGTTGACAGTGTACTACAGATAAATAAGAACAAACTCTCAAGATACCAATTGCCCCCACACTAGCTTGCACAAGAGAAACCTTCCCATAGCCTAATGCCCCCACAAGAACGCAGGGTCGCATGTTGTTTGATGGTAAACTGATTAAAAACTAGAGAATCAAGATGCTGTTGAGTGCTAATAGGACATGAGTAAATTTAAGGTTAGGGAACATTACAAGTCTTCTAAGGACTGGATCTACCACCGTTATTACATCTGGTTCCCCGAGGAGTTTTGTCTATGAGCAACTGTTGTCTATGAGTCCTAAGTAAGTACCACACTAGAGATGACGTCCTGGAATGTGGCCAGCCTACAAACAGTGGGCTGCGTGTGTTGAAGAATAAATAGTAGCAGGATACCCAACCAGCTGTTACAGAGGAAGAAGAAGTAGCGAACGCAGGGGCAAAGAGACGCGGAGAATTCATTGAGGAGAAAAACACAAAATACACCTAGTGTAATAAGTAAGACTTGACTCTCTCTCTCTAGGTAGAGGCTGACCATGAGTTTAACAAACAGCTGAAAAATTTTATGTGGTAACTGCAAAACTAATCAAAGATCATACTTCTTTCAAGGAGCTAACATAGACCTCAATGGTCTTTTTGAATATATAATCACACAGATTATGTGTAAGATTATAATAGTTTCAAGAAATTAAATTTCAAAAATTTAAATAGAATTGAATGGAATACCTGTTTTTCCCTGTTAATCTGTAATTAAATACTGTTGACCTTATTTAAAATTTTAATACATGAGCTCCTACTTTCAACATTTACTGAGGAACAGACTACATCTGCTCGGAGAAGGCAATGGCACCCTGCTCCAGTACTCTTGTCTAGAGAATCCCATGGACGGAGGAGTCTGGTGGGCTGCAGTCCATGGGGTCGCTAGGAGTCGGCCACGACTGAGCGACTTCCCGTTCCCTTTTCACTTTCATGCATTGGAGGAGGCAATGGCACCCCACTCCAGTGTTCTTGCCTGAAGAATCCCAGGGACAGGGGAGCCTGTTGGGCTGCCGTCTATGGGGTTGCACAGAGTCAGACACAACTGACACGACTTAGCAGCAGCAGACTACATCTGAGTTAAATTTCAGATTTATCATATTTTTCTATTAGAGGTCAATAAGAAGGATACTCATGGTTTTCCATCAGAGCCTTTATATTTTATATTGAATACCAAGTTATTTTTATATTCCAAATTCTGATAAAATTTACTTGGTCATCTACTATTCCACCAAAAGCTGCCTTAAAGAATAAAACATTTTCATTCACATCCTAAACCACTCTTTTTTTTGGTCACGCTGCACAGCATGTGGGGTCATAGTTTCCTGACGATGGATTGAAACTGTGCCTCCTGCAGTGGAAGTGGCTGAGTCCTAACCACTGGGTATTTCCTGAACCAGTCTTTGGTAAAAGAGTAACTGCTGGCTCTTTCCATCGTGAGGAGAAGGTGATGGCACCCCACTCCAGTGCTCTTGCCTGGAGAATCCCAGGGATGGCGGAGCCTGGTGGGCTGCCGTCTATGGGGTCGCAAGGAGTTGGACACGACTGAAGCGACTTAGCAGCAGCAGCAGCTGTTCCATTGGGAAACACTTTTTAAAACCAAAATATCTCACTATATTTCTCACTATGTATATCTCTCACTATATATCTTTGAGGTGAAATATTTTAAATTGTATACACAATTTATCTTGTACTTTATACAAAATTCATTATTCCTAACATTCATTGACTATTTATGCTAAAGCCTTTGACTGTGTGGATCACAACAGTGGAAAATTCTTAGAGATGGGAATACCAGACCACTGTACCTGTCTCCTGAGAAACATATATGCAGGTCAAGAAGCAACAGTTAGAACTAGACGTGGAACAACTGCCTGGCTCAAAACTGGGAAAGGAGTATGCCAGTGCTGCATATTGTCTCCCTGCTTATTTAATTTCTATGTAGAGTACATCATGCGAAATGTGGGGTTGGATGAATCACAAACTGGAATCAAGATTGCCGGGAGAAATATCAGGAACATCACATATGTGGATGATACCATTCTAATGGCAGAAAGTGAAGAGGAACTAAAGAGCCTCTTGATGAGGGTGAAAGAGGACAGTGAAAAACCTGGCTTGAAACTCCACATTAAAAAGCTAAGATCATGGCATCCAGTGCCATCACTTCACAGCAAATAGATGGGGAAAAAGCGGAAGTAGTGACAGATTTTATTTTCTTGGGTTCCAAAATCACTGCAGACAGTGATTGCAGCTATGAAATTAAAAGATGCTTGCTCCTTGGAAGAAAAGCTATGACAAAACTAGACAGCATATTCAAAGGGACATCCCTTTACCAACAAAGGTCCATACAGTCAAAGCTAAGGTTTTTTCAGTAGTCATATAAGGATGTCAGAGCTGGATCATAAAGAAGGCTGAGCGCTAAAGAATTGATCCTTTTGAATTGTGGTGCTGGAGGAAACTCTTAAAAGTCAGTTGGACAGAAAGGAGATCAAACCAGTCAATCCTAAAGGAAATCAACCCTGAATATTCATTGGAAGGGTTGATGCTGAAGCTCCAATTCTTCAGCCACCTGAGGTGAAGAGCTGACTCACGGGAAAAGACCTCAAAGCTGGGAAAGATTGAGGGCAGGAGAAGACGGGGACAGAAGATGAGATGGTTAGATGGTATCACCAACTCAACGGACATGAACTTGAGCAAACTCTTGCAGATGGTGGAGCCTGGGATGCCGCAGTCTATGTGGTCACAAAGAGTTGGACATGACTTAGCGACTGAAAAGCAAACATATTTTAAACTACCAAACAGCTGGAAATGTTAGCATTTTATACCATATCAAGTGAAAATTAATGCTGTATTCTGGCTATTATATAGGTCAGATTGGCAGAAGTTTTATTTACTATAGAGATAACACACACAAATGCACAGGTAGATGGATTCTACATAGAGCCGTCTCGTTTGGCTGGTGATACAAAGTTGTCATACAGGATCCAGTCACCAGCATGTGTTAAATCATGTTCAGTAGCTTTTATTTGAGAAGAGATGTACATATTTCAGAAAATCCTTCATGCAATAAATAAACGGGTATTCTAAAATGTCCAAGAACACTTGGCTAGCTGGGAAATTCACTTATGTGGATACCTGTCATCGGTAATACAGAACAAAAAGCACTAATGGTAATAATACAAAGGGAATTCTAGATACATTAGTATAGTGGTTTTCAAACTTTCTGGTTTCAGGACCTCTTTATATTCTTAAAAATTATTATATGTATGTACTCATTCCTGTTTAAATACCAATAAATCTACTTACGGACAACTATTTTCCCAACAAACAAAAATCAGTGAGAAGAGTGACATGGTTTACCTTTTGCAAAACGATTTATATATTTGTTTCTGCATTCAATTTGTTGCAATATCATCTGTCACATAGAAAACTACACTGTACACTAGAGAGAAGGAGTGAGAACAAGACAACACAAATAACATCCTACCATCATTACAAAGGTAGTGCTGACCTCATGGATATCTTAAAGGATATTGAGGATCACATGTTGAGGAATGCTATGGTAGGAATAAACAGTAATCAGCATGAAGAATGAATCTAAGAAATCTTGGGAGAACAAGAAGACAACATTTACATCTGCTCTAATACAAGCATTTGCCACATGTGGCTGTTGAGAACTTGAAATGTGCCAGTAAGTGTAAAATACACAGTTTTCAAAGACTTAGTATGAAAAAGAGGTAAAATATCTCATTAAGTGTCCATACTGATTAAATGTTGAAATGGTTAAGTTTCCGGATATACTGGATTAAAAAATATGCTATTACACTTTATTTTACCTCTTTTTATTATCTTTAATTAGCTATTAGAAAAATTAAAATTACATATGTGGTTCACATTTTATTTCTACTGGACAGAGCTGATATAAATGAAACCATACTTTCCTAAACTAGATCCAATCCAACGTACAATCTTAGGAAACGCGACAGAATTATTATTTTGAGTTGTCATTTCTCTGCATCATTCTGGAGAAAAAGATCTGATGTAGCAAATGTAAAGAAAGCATCACTACGAACAAAGCTAGTGGAGGTGATGGAATTCCAGTTGAGCTGTTTCAAATCCTGAAAGATGATGCTGTGAAAGTGCTGCACTCAATATGCCAGTAAATTTGGAAAACTCAGCGGTGGCCACAGGACTGGAAAAGGTCAGTTTTCATTCCAATTCCCAAGAAAGGCAATGCCAAAGAATGCTCAAACTACCGCACAATTGCACTCATCTCACATGCTAGTAAAGTAATGCTCAAAATTCTCCAAGCCAGGCTTCAGCAATACGTGAACCGTGAACTCCCTGATGTTCAAGCTGGTTTTAAAAAAGGCAGAGGAACCAGAGATCAAATTGCCAACATCTGCTGGATCATGGAAAAAGCAAGAGAGTTCCAGAAAACCATTTATTTCTGCTTTATCGACTATGCCAAAGCCTTTGACTGTGTGGTTCACAATAAACTGTGGAACATTCTGAAAGAGATGGGAATACCAGACCACCT
>SJYV01042172.1:260874-385072 GCA_006410875.1 Neotragus pygmaeus
ACAGACATTTCCTTTCCTTCCCGCCCCCTCCTTTTCCTTTTCTCAGTCTACTGGAGCTGCGGAGACACCTGCTGATCTAAGGGAAAGGAGAGAGTAAGAATGTGCTGCATCGTCTATTAAAAACAGGGAATTCTTCACAGTCACATCTCCACAGTTCACGGTAGCGGCTTTGTTATTTTACTTGAGGATGAGTGAATTTTCAAATCATGGGTACCCAGATCCAAATAACTAAAAACATCTCTGAAACATATTTGGGAGGAAGTTTGGGTTATCTGTTATTTTACATAATTCAGGATTATTAGCATAACTGAGTACTATTATAGTACACCATGAAACGAGGTTGCATGTTTTTTCCTTCAAACCCAGAATTTGTAACAAACAGATCTGAAGTAAATCATGTAATGACGATAGTAATTAGTATTCAGGATTGGCTTCTATATTATAAATTCCGACTTTCATTTATAGAAGGGCTTTCTAGTTTTAATATAGTTGCTGTCATCACCTATTTAAATGTTAATTAGCAAAAGGTTTGAAGTGCCATATAGTTGGCAAAAAGTATTTCAGTGCTAACTAGTCTTGGAGGGAAAATGACGCGGACACACATTACTTTGCCGCATTCTCCTATTTTTCTTGAATTCTTCTTTAGGATTTTCATTTCTTATCAAACCTATGAAATATTCACCCTGTATGAGGAATATATAATTATTTCCTACTTTTAGCAGGTCATTGTTCTGATCTTTTGATACAACAGCAACTGAAATATTATAAATGGAAGGCTTTAACTGCAGTTCAAGATAGTCTATGCTGCCAAGCTATATTGATAGAACAAATTATTGTTGTTCAGTTGCTAAGTCTGACTCTTTGCAACCTCATGGACTGAGGCAGGCCAGACTCCTTGTCCTTCACTATCTCCCAGAGTTTGCTCTAATTCATGTACATTGAATCAATGATGCTATCTAACCATCTCATCCTCTGTTGGCCCCTTCTCCTGCCCTCAATCTTTCCCAGCATCAGGATCTTTTGATGGTTAGCCAGTGAGTCGGCTCTTTGCATTTGGTGGCCAAAGTATTGGAGTTTCAGCTTCAGCATCAGTCCTTCCAGTGAATATTCAGGATTGATTTCCTTTAGGACTGACTGGTTTGATCTCCTTGCAGTCCAAGGGACTCTCGAGTCTTCCCCAGGACAATTCAAAAGCATCAGTTCTTCTTTAGCACTCAGCTTTCTTTATGATCCAACTCTCACATCCATACATGACTACTGGAAAAACCATAGCTTTAACTATATGGGCCTTAGTTGGCAAAGTGATGTTTCTGCTTTTAAATACACAGTCTAGGTTTGTCATAGCTTTCCTCCCAAGAAGCAAGCGTCTTTTAATTTCATGGCTGCTAATAGAACAAATACTAGGGGAAAATAACAAAATCTGCCCTCCACATCCACAAGCTCAGCCTCTGTGTATCGAAAATACTCGAAAGAAATTTTTTTAGAAAGTTCCATAAAGCAAAACTTGAATTTGCCACCAAATATTTATATAGCATTTACATTGTATTAGGTTATTATAAGCAATCTGGAGACAATTTAAAGTACATGGGGCCATATGTGTAGGTCAAATGCAAATACTGTGCCATTTTACAAGGGACTTGAGGATTCTTGGACTTTGGTATCCATGGGGACCTGGAAACAATCCCTCTTGGATAGAATGAACAACTGTATCTTTTGCTATCCTTTAAAACTAGATTTAGTAATTTGTGATTAAAATGCTTGGAAGAGAAACCAGTTGAATTACAGGCCTTATGCTTTCTCTTTTCATGTGTGAGACTAAATAGAAGTTTGTCTGTACATGTAGTCACATTCAATAGAACAAATGCTTCAATATTGGCAAAACAAGGCAAATCAGAAATTTTAATTTCTGCTACTGTGCCAGAATAGATTATCCACTTCTAAACAAGTATGCTGATTAATTCACCTGGAAATTACTTTCTCCCCACCCCCCACCCCCTGCAAAAAAAGAGGTAATTCATTGATGTTTTCTTTTACTTCCTGTTAAATACATTGCTCTCGATACACCACCCTATCCTTTCATCATCTACATGTGCCCCAGAATGGAGAGTGGGAGAGGGACTTCTGGAATGCTGCAGAGTGATGACTCCAGTGGGCTGGGGAAACAGAGTCCTAACCGCCACCAAGACACTTCTGAAGGCCCAGGTAGGACTGAGAGGTTGTGGTAGAGGACACACAGAGCGTTCCGGTTGCTCTGTACAGAAGTGTGGAAAAGATGCTTTTCAACTCTGCCAAGTGTTTACAAAACGTGCAACAGTGGTGGCATCCAAGTTCAAACTCGTTAGCCCAGGAAAACTTGGGAGTGAAGCAGGAGAAACATTTCACCTTCCTAAGTCCAGATGGAAAACGTGAGCTGATTCATCATACCTGTGGGGTATAAGAGTTTGAGGGTGGGGTGGGGAACGTAGAGAATGAGATATTTCCGTGAAAGCAAAGACAAAACTACAAGGTAGTTAAAAGACCTAAATTATAGGTAACATTCTACTGTAATTGTATACAGTGGTACTAATCTAGTGAACAGTAGCAAAGTAAGTTCTGAAAGTTTGGTTCAGTTCAGTCGCACAGTCGTGTCCGAATCTTTGCGACCCCATGGACTGCAGCACGCCAGGGTTCTCTGTTCATCTCTCACCTCCGGAGCTTGCTCAAACTCATGTCCACTGAGTCAGTGATGCAACCCAACCATCTCATTGTCTATCACCTGTCTCTTATACACATCTCTTTTCTCAGTCTACTGGAGCTGCGGAGACACCTGCTGATCTAAGGGAAAGGAGAGAGTAAGAATGTGCTGCATCGTCTATTAAAAACAGGGAATTCTTCACAGTCACATCTCCACAGTTCACGGTAGCGGCTTTGTTATTTTACTTGAGGATGAGTGAATTTTCAAATCATGGGTACCCAGATCCAAATAACTAAAAACATCTCTGAAACATATTTGGGAGGAAGTTTGGGTTATCTGTTATTTTACATAATTCAGGATTATTAGCATAACTGAGTACTATTATAGTACACCATGAAACGAGGTTGCATGTTTTTTCCTTCAAACCCAGAATTTGTAACAAACAGATCTGAAGTAAATCATGTAATGACGATAGTAATTAGTATTCAGGATTGGCTTCTATATTATAAATTCCGACTTTCATTTATAGAAGGGCTTTCTAGTTTTAATATAGTTGCTGTCATCACCTATTTAAATGTTAATTAGCAAAAGGTTTGAAGTGCCATATAGTTGGCAAAAAGTATTTCAGTGCTAACTAGTCTTGGAGGGAAAATGACGCGGACACACATTACTTTGCCGCATTCTCCTATTTTTCTTGAATTCTTCTTTAGGATTTTCATTTCTTATCAAACCTATGAAATATTCACCCTGTATGAGGAATATATAATTATTTCCTACTTTTAGCAGGTCATTGTTCTGATCTTTTGATACAACAGCAACTGAAATATTATAAATGGAAGGCTTTAACTGCAGTTCAAGATAGTCTATGCTGCCAAGCTATATTGATAGAACAAATTATTGTTGTTCAGTTGCTAAGTCTGACTCTTTGCAACCTCATGGACTGAGGCAGGCCAGACTCCTTGTCCTTCACTATCTCCCAGAGTTTGCTCTAATTCATGTACATTGAATCAATGATGCTATCTAACCATCTCATCCTCTGTTGGCCCCTTCTCCTGCCCTCAATCTTTCCCAGCATCAGGATCTTTTGATGGTTAGCCAGTGAGTCGGCTCTTTGCATCTGGTGGCCAAAGTATTGGAGTTTCAGCTTCAGCATCAGTCCTTCCAGTGAATATTCAGGATTGATTTCCTTTAGGACTGACTGGTTTGATCTCCTTGCAGTCCAAGGGACTCTCGAGTCTTCCCCAGGACAATTCAAAAGCATCAGTTCTTCTTTAGCACTCAGCTTTCTTTATGATCCAACTCTCACATCCATACATGACTACTGGAAAAACCATAGCTTTAACTATATGGGCCTTAGTTGGCAAAGTGATGTTTCTGCTTTTAAATACACAGTCTAGGTTTGTCATAGCTTTCCTCCCAAGAAGCAAGCGTCTTTTAATTTCATGGCTGCTAATAGAACAAATACTAGGGGAAAATAACAAAATCTGCCCTCCACATCCACAAGCTCAGCCTCTGTGTATCGAAAATACTCGAAAGAAATTTTTTTAGAAAGTTCCATAAAGCAAAACTTGAATTTGCCACCAAATATTTATATAGCATTTACATTGTATTAGGTTATTATAAGCAATCTGGAGACAATTTAAAGTACATGGGGCCATATGTGTAGGTCAAATGCAAATACTGTGCCATTTTACAAGGGACTTGAGGATTCTTGGACTTTGGTATCCATGGGGACCTGGAAACAATCCCTCTTGGATAGAATGAACAACTGTATCTTTTGCTATCCTTTAAAACTAGATTTAGTAATTTGTGATTAAAATGCTTGGAAGAGAAACCAGTTGAATTACAGGCCTTATGCTTTCTCTTTTCATGTGTGAGACTAAATAGAAGTTTGTCTGTACATGTAGTCACATTCAATAGAACAAATGCTTCAATATTGGCAAAACAAGGCAAATCAGAAATTTTAATTTCTGCTACTGTGCCAGAATAGATTATCCACTTCTAAACAAGTATGCTGATTAATTCACCTGGAAATTACTTTCTCCCCACCCCCCACCCCCTGCAAAAAAAGAGGTAATTCATTGATGTTTTCTTTTACTTCCTGTTAAATACATTGCTCTCGATACACCACCCTATCCTTTCATCATCTACATGTGCCCCAGAATGGAGAGTGGGAGAGGGACTTCTGGAATGCTGCAGAGTGATGACTCCAGTGGGCTGGGGAAACAGAGTCCTAACCGCCACCAAGACACTTCTGAAGGCCCAGGTAGGACTGAGAGGTTGTGGTAGAGGACACACAGAGCGTTCCGGTTGCTCTGTACAGAAGTGTGGAAAAGATGCTTTTCAACTCTGCCAAGTGTTTACAAAACGTGCAACAGTGGTGGCATCCAAGTTCAAACTCGTTAGCCCAGGAAAACTTGGGAGTGAAGCAGGAGAAACATTTCACCTTCCTAAGTCCAGATGGAAAACGTGAGCTGATTCATCATACCTGTGGGGTATAAGAGTTTGAGGGTGGGGTGGGGAACGTAGAGAATGAGATATTTCCGTGAAAGCAAAGACAAAACTACAAGGTAGTTAAAAGACCTAAATTATAGGTAACATTCTACTGTAATTGTATACAGTGGTACTAATCTAGTGAACAGTAGCAAAGTAAGTTCTGAAAGTTTGGTTCAGTTCAGTCGCACAGTCGTGTCCGAATCTTTGCGACCCCATGGACTGCAGCACGCCAGGGTTCTCTGTTCATCTCTCACCTCCGGAGCTTGCTCAAACTCATGTCCACTGAGTCAGTGATGCAACCCAACCATCTCATTGTCTATCACCTCCTTCTGTGTTCAGTCTTCCCTAGCATCAGGGTTTTTTTTTTTTTTTTCCAATGAGTCAGTTCTTTGCATCAGATGGCCAAAATATTGGAGTTTCAGCTTCAACATCAGTCCTTCCAATGAATATTCAGGGTTGATTACCTGTAGGATTGACTGGTTTGATCTCTTTGCAGTCCAAGGGACTCTCAAGAGTCTTCTCCAATACCACCACAGTTCAAAAGCATCAATTCTTCGGCACTCAGCTTTCATTATAGTCCAATTCTCACATCCATATGTGACTGCTGGAAAAACCACAGCCTTGACTAGATGGACCTTTGTTGACAAAGTAATGTCTCTGCTTTTTAATATGCTATCTAGGTTGGTCATAGCTTTTCTTCCAANTTGTGATATTTTTTTACATTGCGATAGAAAACTGATAGAGTCAGGAAAATGTGACCAGACTACTTAAGGTAGAAGGAAATTCAGTGTATCTGGTGCACCAGTTCCCTGGGCAAAGAAGGTCTCTAGACACAGGAAACAGTGAAACCACAAGCTACTTTAAATTTTTAAAAGTCGACATCATCATACATTTATTATCAAATACTGCTGCCCAGATTTACTTGATCTTGATTACCATCAACTTTCTGTTTCTAGCCCCACTAGAATATAAGCACCACTTGGACAGGGGTGTTTTCTCTCTTTTTCAACGTTATCCCCAAGAATAGAAGCTGATACCCAATGGGCACTTAATAAGTGTTTTTCAAAAAAACAAATGACTTGGGCCAGGATTCTATCAAGTTGGTATCATAACATCAATTATTCAACTGTTGTCAATTGTGTTTTGAACTCATTAGAGAGATAATAATGATAAACTTGTGTGTAGATGAAGTTAGATTGAGAGATCATTCAAATCATAGGCTTCACGGACAGGGGAAAGCAATAAAAAGGACATTAGTTATTAATCTGTTTTCAAGAAAACATGTTTGTTCACACCCCACCTCTAAACATATAGATGAGGGTAATTAGTTGGATTAAATAAGTCTGTATCTGTTAGCTAAATTGTGGTATTGGCTCTAAATGTTTATGCTAAGAAGTTTTTTAATCAACCAAAAATCTTTCCAAATTTAAAACTGATGAGTGCTACTGCTAAATCAGCTGTGTGAAGAGAAAGTGGGAACAGGCTGAAAAAACAGGCTTCAGATTCACGGTTATTGGAACACGAACTCAATTCCATTCAGTTTAATTAAACTTTACCGAACACCAACTATATGTACAATATTAATAGATACTCTTTGGCTTATGAGGATGAACAAACCTACTATGATCCTGGAGGAATTCTGGTATAGGAGGGGAGCAAAGGCTTGTACTCACAGAAAGACAGCACGGGGTCGATGTGAGGGGAGTTACCGGGGAGCAGAGGGCCCCACAGGAGGAAACAGGTGGAGCGCTTACCTGGGGCCGGGAGGGGCAGCAGTGTCTCCTGGAGGAAGCAGCATCTGGCACTGTAGCAGCGACCACGAGCGGACTTTGCTCTGAAGTTTATCACATTCTACAGAAGAGGTGTTTCACGAGAAACTCGCCCTTGAATTCTTGCCCCATCTATGGGTTCATATCTAAACAGAAGCGAAACCAGCCAGCCGTAGAGCTGCTGTCCCTCCGAAATAAACAGGCAGCTGGTATTTATTAGACTGAAGGTTGCCCTCCATGTGTGTTTTCGCAACACTTGACCCATAAGTGCTTATTCTTTGTCCCTCAGTTTTCTCTTGAAGGCAGTGATGCTGAACTTTACACTGAGGTTAATGTGGAGAATCAGGCATTTTAAAAGGCGAAGAGATCCAGCTCTAGTATTAAAGAACTGCTTCATATCCGAGAGGAAGGAAGAGCACCTCCACTCACACCTGTACTTGGTAGTTTCTTCTCCCCCAGGTCAGGGAGCTATAATCCCCAGTCTCTGCACTCTGGCACTTAGCCTCTGTTTTCTGCGTTCGTTCTAAATTTGTGGAATGTTTCCTCCAACCTAAATACAGGATTGACTAAAAGACATGGCACAAAATACGAAGAACATCTGGGAAATAATACACGTTTTTTAAAAAGCTGCTTTTCTTATTCATCTTGGCACTGCATTAGTGGTGCCCAGTTCTCTTGTTTACATTGCCCTCTAGTGGTATCATCCGTGCACTAAACATTTCTGTTTAGTCTTGCTGCTGCGGCTGCTGCTAAGTCGCTTCATTACTCAATGTTTATTGAGCATCTGTTGTCTACTTAGCATTGAGGTAGGTTCTGAGAAGACTGAGACATTTAAGACACCGTTTCTACTCTTGCTTATTTCTTGGCCTGACAGTAGAGGCACTTAACCATAGCATAGTGTGAAAAGGAACTACCAGAGAAGGTCGTACAAAGATCTATGAGTACGCAGACGAGAAAGCAACTAATTCCCCGTAAGTGTGTCTGGAAGGGCTTTTCAAACAAATTAACAGTTAAGCAACACCTTAACAAATTCATAGGAGTTTCCCAGAGGTGTGTGTGTGTGTGTGTGTGTTTGTTTGTTCATGACTGATGGAGCAACCTGAGTAAAGGAAGTTAGTCCTTTATTAACTATTAAAATGCATAATGTGTTCAGGTGACAGCCAGGTGCCTTTCACGTGAGATTCAAACTTGCTTCGTCCTGTTGTTATAATCTTGAATCCCCGCAAAACACTTCACAAATTTACTGCAGGTTGTATATTAGAATGATTGGGACAAGCTAATCAAATAGGTATTTATATTAGAGTCAAGATTTTGCTCTAACATGATTCGAACAATAAATTACATATGATACAAAATACAGTTTTATAATATATAAATTTATAATTTTCTAGTTTGTGAAGTATTTTCTAAATACACAATGATAATACAGATCATTGTTTTGACATACACTCTAGTTCCCATCTTCCCCTTCCTGGATATATAATACTGACTTTCTTTTACTATCCCTTTAAAAATTCGTATGTTTCTTAATTTGCTGGAAAAAAAAAATCAGAGTTTGAAAAATACAATTAACTGTCAGACTCCAATTCCAGTGTATTTACTGACTGACATTGTGGGAACATCTTTTCCTTTGGCTGTGCAGAAGATGTAGCACCTTTCTGGCTTCTGGACTTCTAGTCAACAATTGTGCAGAGTGCTAGACTGGCCGCGGCACTAGACCATCCCCAGCTCTGCCACCACTGAGATGCATGCCTTAGGCAATTCTCCTGATGTCCATTCCACACCCTCTTCCCAGGTCTGTGGAAGGGTGGAGGGATGGAGGTGTGATTGTAATCTATGACCCAAGATTCTTCCTCTGCAAAAGCAGCATCCTGTAGGGGGCAAACTTGGGTTCTGAAGACAGATTGGGACAAAATCTTGGCTCTACCACGTACTAGCTGTGTGATATTGTCAAATATCTTGGTCTTTCTGAGCTTCAGTTTCCTCATCTGTAAAATGGAGGTATTAACATCTACCTCCAGAATTGCTGGAGGAATTAATAAGAATACATGAAAAGTTTACTTGGCTAACAGAAAGTGACCAGTAAAGATTCAGTCCTTTCCCAACACCCTTCATTCATTGTAACAAACATATGCTGCCCCAAACTTCTACTTAAACCTGAGCACAGTACAATAACTTACATTATTCCGTTTTGCCAGAACTACCTAACATCCAGAAAGCACTTTGCCATTTGACACTCAATCTCGTAAGCCTCATCTCATTGAATCCTTGGCCAACCCTGTGAGGAACATCTTAACATCTCCCACCCATGGTTGACTGAGAATCTGCCCTGTGCCAAGTGAAATGCTGGAAGTAAAGCACTTAATCCCTGCCCTCCAGAAGCCCCTTCAGCCAGGTAGGGTGAGGCTGATAAGAAAACCAGTTTAAAAGGTGCTGTGATGCAGGTGGAAGGTTTTAAAGGAGAACAGAAGAAGGGCACTTGATTTAAGTTGGTTCTTGGAGTAAGAGGGGCTGCTGCTGCTGCTAAGTTGCCTCAGTCATGCCCGACTCTGTGCGACCTCATAGACAGCAGCCCACCAGGCTCCCCAATGTGCGACCTCATAGACAGCAGCCCACCAGGCTCCCCATGCTTGGGATTCTCCAGGCAAGAACACTGCAGTGGGTTGTCATTTCCTTCTCCAATGCATGAAAGTGAAAAGTGAAAGTGAAGGCTCTCAGTAGTGTCCGACTCTGTGTGGACCCCGTAGACGGCAGCCCACGAGGCTCCCCCGTACATGGGATTTTCCAGGCAAGAGTACTGGAGTGGGGTGCCATTGCCTTCTCCAGTAAGAGGGACAGGTAAAGCCAATTGGAAAGAATACAGAGTTTCTCTTGTGAATAATGAGAGGAAATATGCATGAGGGGGTTGAGAAAGAACGAGGGTGGTTGAGAAGGGTGCTGGAGTGGGACTTTTCCAGAAAGAGGGAACACAAATTATTGAGGTTAGATGATGAAGTCCACATTTGTAATCAAATCTTCTAGGCTGTCAAATGTGGTCATATTTATGTGTGTGGTCGATGGGGTGCTATGAGATGAACAGGCTTTGTAGCCCAGGTAACTGAAGTTTCTTAGACAAACCATTACCGCTCTCCAAAATAACTTAGCCATCCAGTTAAAAATGAAAGAAAATTAAGTCACCAATTTCTCTAACCCTAATGAGAGTAATGATAATTGTCCATGGAGTCACGGCGCCAATACTGTTTTATATACATAGATAGTCCTGTGATGTATCAACATTTTTCCTTAAATGTGTGCATTTTCTAGATGATAAAAACTACCTTAAAAAGTAGCAAAAGATGCTTCGCTAACAATAGGGCTCATTCATTCACTCTGCATTTGCCCATCCTATCCATGCAACCCAGCTCTTCAGTGGATGCGGACATCATAGATTCACTTCTCCCTTGGCTTATACTCAAAGGGAGTGCTTGGGCTTCCCAGGTGGCTCAGTGATAAAGAATCAGCCTGCCAAGGCAGGAGATGTGGGTTCAATCCCTGGGTCGGGAAGATCCCCTGGAGATGGAAATGGCAACCCACTCCAATATTCTTGCCTGGAAAATCCCAAGCCTGGAGGGCTGCAGTCCATGGGGTTTCAAAAGAGTCAGACATGACTGACCTTGCAAAAATCAGGATGCCAGAAGTGAGGTAAGTGAGCACCACAGCAGCGTGACGAACACACGTCCGAGCCACGGTGGTGATGGAGTGCTGTGAGATAACAGAGCAGATTTTTTGCCTCCCTAACTTGGGCAAGGATGCAATCTCTTCTTCTCTAACCTTGATTCCTGGCAGGAACAACCAAACATTTTAGAGTCCTTTTTTGGGGGTGAACGTTTGGTGTGTAGAACTTTTTCTCCAAGGATAATTTTAGCACCAAATTATTTCAAATCCTGGCAAGTTTCAAAATATGAGTGGGCGACTTAGGAAAAATCTATTCTCAAGAAATAACAATGGTGTCAATACAATCCAAGAGACTTGGAAAGGGGTTTATACACACACATACGCACACGTACATACTCCTTCACTTACCAGAAATTGAAATTGATTTAACACATTGAGATTAAGTTACTTGGGTATTTCTCTTAAATGCCAAAGAATAAATTTATTTTGGCATTAAAGACAAACATTTCTAACCCACAGAAAACAGGGCAGAGAGTTTGGGCTTAACAAGAATTTTAGGAGAATTGTTGTTACAAAGGCAACCCTCATTCCCAATATACCACTCCCCTCTCCTGGGTCTTTCCTTTGAGGAACACCAAAATCAATGAGTCAGTTAAGGTATAGATCCAGGGTATATGCCAATCATCCTGTGTGATTCCAGAACATAATTTGTAAGGGCAAAAATGAAATACTCTCAAAGAATGAGTAACTAAACATTTGCACATGTAATTACTCCTATTTGCTTGCATTCCACATTCCTTTTAATTTCTCCTCCTACCTGCCAAGTTTTGAGAAAGAAATAAAAGTTATATTTTTCTATGTACAATATCCTCCCAGGTGGGTGGTCATTGTCCTTGGTAGCAGGTAAATAGCAAACATGAAGTAACTGCTCCACTTCTGTGTATTTCATGGAGTCCAAAACAACATAAGAGCTCAACTTAGCATTTCTGTGCTAAGGGAAATTAACCTACAGACATATACAAGTTTTACTCGGGGGATTTTCTATTTCTAAAAGATAAGAGAAGGCAGATTATCTTTGAAAATGTGAGAATTCATAACTCTTTTCTGTGGCCTCAATTCCTGACATAGATGTAATAATGAAATAAGAATTACCCATAATCCCAAGTAGAGATGAACATTGCTAACATACTCATATCACATGGATGTCATTTATGTCTAACACAATGTATGTGGGTGTGTCTGTGTAAATTACATGCTGAGTTATATCAGGAGGGCCACAGTGAGGTGGTCACCAGGCCAGGGCTGCAAGTTTGCAAGGGACTACATTCCTGGGCACTTAGCTGAGGTGGAGCACTAGTAATGTTCAGCACCTCACAGCCTCTACGGTTTTGTGTTATGGCTATAGTATAAACACACAGACACACACCACCCCCCTGCCCCCAGAAAGGAAAGCCTCTTCCTCCAAGTCTCCCCAGTGTACCATGCTGATAAAGCTTAACACTGTCCTTTGGGCAAAGAATCCATCTGCATTATCAGAAAGCAGGTAACAAAGAGTGTATTTGTAATTGAGAGGCAATAAATTGATAATGGGCTTCCCTGTTGGCTCAGTTGGTAAAGAACCCACCTGCAGTGCAGGAGACCCAGGTTCAGTCCCTGGGTTGAGAAGATCTCCTGGAGAAGGAAATGACAACCCACTCCAGTATTCTTGCCTGGAAAATTCCATGGACAGAGGAGCCTGGCAGGGTACAGAACATGGGTTGCAAAAGTTGGACCAGACTTAGTGACTAAATCACCACCACCAAATTGATAACTGACACCTGCCCCCAAGCAAAAGGAAGCATTTTTGCAAGCTCTCCTCAGAGTGCCCACTCATGGCAGGTGACCTGGCCATCTGTTTANCAGGGTACAGAACATGGGTTGCAAAAGTTGGACAAGACTTAGTGACTAAATCACCACCACCAAATTGATAACTGACACCTGCCCCCAAGCAAAAGGAAGCATTTTTGCAAGCTCTCCTCAGAGTGCCCACTCATGGCAGGTGACCTGGCCATCTGTTTATCAAGATTTCAGGTCACATGCTTTGAACTCCTTACATTTTTCTTCCCTCTGCCTGAATTTTGTTTTGATTTTTCCTTTTATGTATTGCCTGCCATGATTCTGCTGAGTGGATGGGATCTTTCCCTCTGGCCATAGCTGACTGTAGTCTGACTCAAAGCTAGACCTTTCATTGGCCAGGACTGGCCATTCTGGGTCTCCCTTTGAAAAATTAAAAGGCACAAAGATTTCAGCTCATATCTGTATATAGACTTGAACCACAAACTGCATGCTGGGGAAGCAGAAAGTAGAAGGAGTGGGTCAGGCAGTGAGCAGAGAGCTGAGACCCCAAAGTAAGCAAGAGGCAGGGAATGTCTTCCAAATCACTTTCCAGTTCCTATGAGGCTGTACCTCCAAACTCAGGTTCTGGGAAATTTCCTTGAATCCCATCAATAACCCCCAACTTCTGACCTGTGTTGGTTTTAATGGGTGTCTGTTTCATACTAACATTTGGCCTCTTTCTAGGCTCAGGTTTCTCATCCTTGAGGAGCTTCCCTCATAGCTCAGTTGGTAAAGAATCCACCTGCAATGCAGGAGACCCCAGTTCGATTCCTGGGTCAGGATCATCCCCTGGAGAAGGGATAGGCTATCCACTCCAGTATTCNCCTCATAGCTCAGTTGGTAAAGAATCCACCTGCAATGCAGGAGACCCCAGTTCGATTCCTGGGTCAGGATCATCCCCTGGAGAAGGGATAGGCTATCCACTCCAGTATTCCAGCCTGGTGGCTCAGTTGGTAAAGAATCCACCCGCAGTGAGGGAGACCTGGGTTCTATCCCTGGGTTGGGAAGATCCCCTGGAGAAGGGAAAGGCTGGCCTGGAGAATTCCATGGACTGTATAGTCCGTGGGGTCGCAGAGTGGGACACGACTGAGAGACTTACACTTTCTCATCTAAGTATCTCATGGACACTTAGGGCGAGAGAATTCGTTCCCACTTGAGGGAACGTGGGTTGGCTGTCCTGCGCATTGCAGGATGCTTAGCAGTGTGCTTGAACACTACTCACTAGATGCCAACAGCTCCCCTGGCACAACAATCAAGAGAGTCTCCAGTCAGTATCAGATGTCCCCAGAGGGGCAGAAGCACCCCCGGATGAGGATATCTGTCTATACCAGTCTAATGCTTAGGCTCTCAATGAAGGCCCCCTTCTCACCTCCAAGACAGACCACATCATGTCCCCTTTTAATCTAGAAACTTGCTCAAAGCCCCTCTCCTTCCTTGACCCAATTTTTTCAGAAAGCACTCTTCTCTCTTTCCCTTTAAGTCTGATCTAGACTTGCTGCTCTTGGCTTACAATCCCTGTCTTCAACTAATCTGATATCCTGGGTAAGACTGTCCAAGACTTAAACTATTCTTCAGAAAATCACTAATGACCTAACTCTATATTCAATCCAATATACTCACGAGGACTCACCTTTTTCCTGCAACCTGTGTCCATTCCTTTCTATTCACCTTTACTCTTAAGTTAGTCTGAGCAGAAGATGGCAAAGAAGCAAATTCTTTGACACTTACACTCAGCAAGTTTATAACTTCCTTACTATAGCAAACTGCGCCCACAAAACAATAAGGAAATCACAGAAGGAAAATATAATTCTCAATTGAATACTATTGAAGATCAAACAAGAAAAAGAGAATAAATGAATCAACAATATTAAACCATCATGATATGCCCCACCCCATTTCTGATGTTATGGGCAATAGAGAAAAAACTATTTGCTCTCAGGAAGTTTACATTCTAATTAAAAATTCAGTGCATATATATCCATGTGTGTGTGCTCAGTTGTGTCCAGCTCTTTGCAACCGCATGGACTGTAGCCCACCAAGCTTCTTTGTCCGTGGGACTCTCCAGGCAAGAATATTGAAGTGGATTGCCATTTCCTCCTCCAGGGGATCTGTCCGACCCAGGGGTCGAACCCATGTCTCCTGTGATGCCTGAGTTGGCTGGTAAATTCTTTTTACCACTGAGCCACCTGGGAAGCCCCATGCATATATGTAGTTGAAAAAGATAGCATATAATAGATCTCATTTTGCAGTGCATAGATGAGAAATACTGCACCGAGTTGACAGCACCAGCATCAGAGTACTTCATATGTATATACCATTTCTACCATTCTTAGAGCACAGGCACGTCACGGTGACCACTGTAGTGTGTATGATGCCAGTGTCTGTATAGAGAATTTGACATTATTTGCTTTGTTCTACAGAAGATAGATATTCAAAGGTACTTCTCCTGAGGCCTGCAAATCTCGGTACAATGGATGATAATTTACATTTTAAAAAATTGTGTAAGTTGATTTACATTATTGTCTTAGTTTCAGGTGTAGAGCATAGCGGTTCAGTACTTTTGCAGATTATACTCCATTATGCAAGGTATATAGAGTTGGTCAAAAATTTGGTTTGAGTTTCCCCATAAGATGTTACAGAAAATCCAAATGAATTTTTTGGCCAACCCAATGTATATTGTATGTAAGATAATGAGTATACTTTCATATGCTATAAAGTAAATCCTTGATGCTTATCTATTTTATATATAGTAGTCCATATCTGTTAATCCTGTCTCCCTAATTTTCCCCCCTCCCACCCTCTCCCCTTTGTTAATCACAAATTTATTTTTGAATATGTTTCCGTTTTGAATGTACATTCATGTCATTTTTTAGATTCCACATATAAGTGATATCATATAGTGTTTTGTCTTTCTCTGACTTCTTTCACTAAAAGTGCTATATTCTCTGGGTCCATTTATATTGCTGCAAATGGCGATATTTCATTCTTTTTTATTAGTCCCACATTTTAAACTGGAGTTGTTAGACACATCCCTGCAAGACTAGTTGAGAGGCTGCCAAACTGGTCTTTCATCCCTCACAGCCATTACCCATCCATGGTCTTTGTAAAGAGAAGGCTGGAAGAGAGAGAGGGCTGAAAATGTCACAACAGAAGAAGAGTTATTGACTTGCTGACCTAGAGCTAAGTTCTGTGCTCCACCCCCTCCTAAGCTCCATGAGATGTAAGCCGAGAATGATTGGGGTGCTGCAACAAGAGGAGATGGGGTCTCCTGTCCCAGCTGGCTGCTGACTGAGCTGCATTTTGCTTGGAGAGTCTGAAGGTGGGGGCCAGGTTGCAGTCACCCACAAGGGCAGGGGTACAGGAGAAAACATGGAGGAGCCAGTGTGTGTGCTTGGTACAGGTAGGGCAGAGAAACACAAGGGTTTTCAGGGCCAGCTAGATACTGGGGAAGAAAAGTGGGCTCCTTCCATCCTAATGGAACCCTTGAAATGAAACGGCCTTCTTGTCAAGGACAGACATCCACATAAAAAGATGAGGGGGTATGTGATGCTGAAGCCAGTGGCAGGTAATGTATCCCCTGCCATAGAGGCCTGTGAATTTCAGGGGTCCTTGAGGAATCTTCAAAGAATCCACACATTGGCACCCCACACCAGAGCCAGGCTTTAGTCTTCTGTCATGACAGAGGGCATGAATGTTTTGAGAGAGAGCCAGGTAAGTGAAAGACTTTGCCACTTTGCTTCTGTTTCTCTTTCCTCCTGTCCTGTACTCGAGAAGACCTAGCAGCAGGCAAAAGAGGAGGGGAAGAGAAATAGGAAGTGAACGGGCTCCTGAGCCGTGAGTCAAGCTGAGCTGGTGGGAAGAGGTGGTTGGGGGAGAAGCTTTTAGATCTGTATTTGGATTGTTGTTGTTTAGTCACTCAGTCGTCTCCAACTCTGCAACTCCTTAGACTGTAGCCCGCCAGGTTCCTCTGTCCATGGGATTTCCCAGGCAAGAATACTGGAATGGGTTGCCATTTCCTTTTCCAGGGGATCTTTCTGACCCAGGGGTCGAACCTGTGTCTCCTGCATGGCAGGCAGATTCTTTACCACTGTGCCACCAGGGAAGTGTATTTGAATTGGATGGGATTGTTTAAAATTTGAAAGTGAGACTTGTCCTTGTAAATTAATTTGAACCTGTTGTTTAACAGCTAGGAATGGAGAGGTGATATAACAGGGTGGAGGGTAGGAGCTGGAGAAAATAAAACCATTTCCTGTTTGTCCCTCATCAAATTCAGGTCAACAAACTGGTTGAAAGCACAAAAACCCTGTAAAGTATGATTGTTATCTATTAGCACTGCAGTTCAGAAAATATCAATTCCCTGCCTAAGGTCACATGGCCAGGAAGTGGTCTCAAAGCTGGGACCTGTGGCACCATGCCCAGTGCTTTCTCACTGTATCCCAGCTGCCCACTTGAAACAGCGAGGTTTGAGGTTTGCATTTTAAAAAGAGGTAGAATTTTGCAAAGAGTACAAGTGAGGGCATGGCAGGCAGGTATGAGGGTGAAGTCTTGGGACACTGGACCAAGCTGGGGCCAGCACGCTGAGAGGAGGGTATGCTGGGAAGGGAGGGTGTCTGGAGGAGCTAGGTTGTTGAAACCTGGGGAGGGGCACCTGGATCTAATTGTCCTCATAGGTTCTGAGCCAGCAAGTGAGGTGAAGAAAGCCAGGAAGAAGCACTCTAGTGGGGCTGAGGGAAGACAAGCCAGAAATCAGACCCTCTCAGGGGCCAGGATGTGAGATAATGAGGATGAGAACAATCAGTAACGGTAGCAACCGAAATTGGCAGGACATGATGACCAGTTTGATAGAGGGAATAAAGAATAAAGGAGAGGCTTAAATAACAGGTTAGTAAAGAAAAGAAGCTGCTCGGGGCCTGTCCCTAATCTATTGAGGTAAATAGCTCAAAGGGCAACCTGTCAGTCACCGCCGCTATTAAGAGCCCAGGCCTGCCAGTGAGGGCAGATTGGTCTAATCTGGTTTAGCCTTCCTTCGCTCTTTCCCTTGACTGGCGATGTGGCGTGAATGCTAATGCATGTGGTTCAGAGGATTCACAATGCTACATCACCCAGGAAAGCCAGCTGGCTGCCAGGACAGCACAGGGTGGCACTCCCTGGAGTGAACTGAGCGTCTGGCTTTAACCTTGTGGGCGGCTGCTTCCCTCCTCCCCTCCTCCCGTGGTCTGGCCTGCAGCCGGCTCCTCTGGGTCAGGCATGCGCTAAGCAGGATGACAGAAAGGGGTCTTTTGTCAATCAGATTCCGCCACCAGCCGACACTGGAAACTCGGTAGCTCCATCCTGCCAGGTGGGAAAAAAACAGAAAAGCAGATAGATTTGAATGATTGACAATGGAGACCCAAAGCCAGGAGGGGAAGGGAGATCAGAGAGGAATTTGAAAGACGAGAGGTGGTGGGGAGTCAAAGCACTCGTAAAGGGCGGGACTCCCCAGGGCCCGGGAGAGAGTGAAGTCGTGGGTGGCCCTGGGAGATGAGAACAAAGGCCGGGTGGGGGCGGAGCTCTGAGCAGGGTAGACGCTGTTGGGATTAGAGCAGATGGTTGGAGCAGGAAGTTGCTGTTCTGAACATTCTTCTGGACCTGTTGGTGCGCGAGGAGAGTGATCAGCTGACAGTAAGCCTCTGTTTCTGTAACGCCAAGAACAGTTTTCATCAGAGCCGCAAGTGGAGAAGCTCTTGCTTTCAGGAGTGACCCATAGTGAGCAAAATCATAGAAGTAAAAATAAAAGAGAATGCCAATATATTTTTTTTTTTCTGATGAGAAAGACAGCTGTGATAGAGCAGAGTCCTCACGTCAGGAGATCTGTAGGTTGGCTCCCTGCAGGCAAGTGACAAGGGGAGTAGAAATGTGGGCGGAAGGTTGTAGATGAGCCCACAGTCAGAACAAGGGTGGTTTTGCTACATCATTCACAGCAGGGAAGCAGCCAATTCAGAATGACTATACACCTGGCAGTGCTTAGATGACCCCAGCAACTTCAGGTGCTTTAAGTCCCCCCTTTTTATCTTCTAGGTCACAGTTTCTCAAAGTCTGGTCTCAAAACACCTGCATCTTAATTCACTGGGAAACGTAAATATTCAAATGCCCAGATTTTCCACAATCAAAATCTAAAAGTCCTATAACCTCTATTTTAAACAATTTCTCCACAGGATTTACGAAGTCTACATGTGGTTTTAGGCTGACCATTCGCTTTTCAGTCTTTCTTCTAGTTAAGTACATTTGATTTGCCCAACTAAACTTATTATCCGTGACATCTAGGAGGCCAATAGCTCATCCTCCCTTCCGGGCTCTACTCCAGTGAAATATAAGAAGTGCAATCCATGCAAATATAAGAAGTCAAATGGCCATCTAAATGTTGGTTTTATTTAGTTAGCATTCTCTAGTCAGGCTTAGACTGACGTATAGTCTGAGGCCTCCCAGCTGCCTATTAGAACTTAGATTTGGGAGCATTTCCAAGCCTGAGGCTGGAGAACCCTGACAAGGAGGGCTTTCTGCATGGAGAGCAGGGGTGGGGTCAGATGCAACTGGGTGAGTCCAGAGGAATCCAGAGATAAGAGGCTGAAGCATGCTGAAACAATGTCCACTCTACCTGGTGGACATTCCAAGAGGATGACTTGCTAGAAGAGTCATCAGAATCACATAGAAGCGCTGCTGCTCTGGGCTTCTCTAAGTTGAAATCCACCTGACTTTACAAAGTGAACACGTGGCTTAACATAGTCTTGCAAAGAAACCAGGTTACCAGGAGCTTTTTGCAAAACGGACAAGGATACAGACAGCTCACAGCAAGTGGTTTCTAACCATATGAAAAGATGATCAGTCTTACTCACAGTGATAAACGAAAATTAAAACTAACATTCTTTCAAGATACCATTTCCCACCTATCAGATTTGCAAAAATTCAAGTTTGACTCAATACTCTTCTTGGTGAGACTGTGGAGAAACCAGCACTCATATACTGTTAGGGAGTGGTGTAGGGTGATGCCAAATGGTACCATCCCTATGAAGAGGATTTGATTCTACTTAGCAAAATCACATAAGCCCAAACAAAATCTCTTGTCAAACCAGTTAACATGGAACCTATCAAGGACTGCTGGAGACGTACCAAACGGTTACAAGAACCCACTTGAATTGCCTCCCACTGGTCAGAGATGGGACAAATTGAGCATTAACAAGAATAAGTGCAATTTAATTGAAACATCAGGTATGTTTAAATGCATGAGATTATAATGATACAAAAATTGTGAGTTACTTTTGGAGAATGATAGGGAGAAATCATTATTTTGAGAACTGATAAATAAAGGGAAAGCATTAAACATTTGGGACGATTCCCTGGAGGAGGGCATGGCAACCCATTCCAGTATTCATGCCTGGAGAATCCCATGGACAGAAGAGGCTGGCAGGCTATGGTCCATAGGGTTGTAAAGAGTTGGATACAACTGAAGCTACTTAGCATGCATTAAACATTTATCTCCTTTTTTTTTCCTACACAATTTCTACCCCATGGGGAAAAAAGAGTTGAAGTATTAACTTTATAGAAATACCCAGTTTACTCCATAGAGCAGACATGAGAGAATTAGAATATAACCATGAAGAAAAGATTGCCCTTATACATGTATTCTAGCTAATATTAATAAATGAAAGAATGATAGAATTAGACTAATACCATATCCCTAATGAATTAATGAAATCATTCATGCAATGATTATTCAGGGCTATTAACATCACAAAATGTGCCTCCTGTTAGAATTATATACTATCCATGAAGCAGTTTCTGCAAGACAATTGAATTTGTTCAGATCTCTACATATAATTCCCAATTTATGAGAAATGTAGGGAACTGAGGAATGTATTAAATGATACCTGACCCCTAAGCAAAATCTAGGGGCTTCCCTGATGTCTCAGATGGTAAAGAATCCACCTGCAATGCAGGAGACCTGGGTGTGATCCCTGGATTGGGAAGATCCCTTCAAGGAGGGCATGCCAACCCACTCCAATATTCTTGCCTGGAGAATCTCCATGGACAGAGGAGCCTGGCAGACTAAAGTCCAAGGGGTCACAAACAGGTGGACATGACTGACTGACTAAGCACAAGGAAAATCCAGGTGTGGGAAACACTACAGGACAAACATGTTTCTTTAACATGTACATTGCAGAGAGAGAGTGATAAGAGGAGGGAAAAAAAGATGGAGCAGGGAACCTGTAAATTAAGAGACTTAAAAGACATATAGCCATTCATAATATATGAACAGTATCTGGATGCTGACTCAAATAAATAAATGCAGATAAAAAAACCCAAAGTTTGAAATAATCAGGAAAGTTTTAAGCTGGATGTATATATTTCGATGTTACTGTTACTTTTTTAGGTGAGGTAATGAAACTGTGGGGTTCTGTTTTTAGAGATGTTGTTGTCGTTCAGTCACCCAGTTGTGTCCGACTCTCTGTGATCCCATGGACTGCAGCATGCCAGGCCTCCCTGCCCCTCACCACCTCCCGAAGTTTTCCGAATTCATGTCCATTGCTCAGTGATGACACCCAGCCATCTCATCCTCTGATGCCCTCTTCTCCTTCTGCCCTCAATCTTTCCTAGCATCAGGAACTTTTTTCCAGCGAATCAGCTATTCACATCAGGTGACCAAAATAATGGAGCTTCAGTTTCAACATCAGTCCTTCCAATGCGTATTCAGGGTTGATTTCCTTTAAGATGGAGTGGTTGGATCTCCTTGCAGTCCAAGGGACTCTCGGGAGTCTTCTCCAGCACCACCGTTCAAGGGCATCAGTTCTTTGGTGCCCTGCCTTTACTGTCCAGCTCTCAAACTCTATGTGGTCACTGGGAAGACCATAGCCTTGACTATATGGACCTTTGTCGGCAGAGTGATGTCTATCCTTTCCAACACACTGTCTAGGTTTGTCATCTCTTTTTAGTGATACACAACTGAAATAGATGAAATGATATGATACCAGGGATTCATTTCAGAACCCAGGGCCTGGAAGGGTACTTGGAGAAGTGGGTGGGAACAGAGATGAGATGGCTTTGAGTTGACTGCTGAAGTTGAGTGAAAGGCAGGTCGAGGTTCATTCTGCTATCCTCCCTTTGTTTATGATAGCATTTTTCTATAATAAAAACAAAATAGTTTTTTACAAATAAGACAAATTGAAAATAATACTAATAAGGCAAATACCAATCGCAAGAAAATGGCAGAGCTGACACATTCTTCCTACTGTGAGCCTCTTGTCAGCTATCCAGTGAAATAAAAACAATGATAATCTAGAGCTAACACAAAGTTGGGGAAGATCTTTCAGGTTACCAAAACTATTTGAAATATGTTTAATGACGAACCATGATTTAATTGCACATTGTATCTTAAGACATTAGCCACTGCCCAAAGATCAGAACCTCTGTTTCCTATATTTTGCCTAATTTAAAAATCACTTGACTGAAAAAAAAANGGAGAGTGATCAGCTGACAGTAAGCCTCTGTTTCTGTAACGCCAAGAACAGTTTTCATCAGAGCCGCAAGTGGAGAAGCTCTTGCTTTCAGGAGTGACCCATAGTGAGCAAAATCATAGAAGTAAAAATAAAAGAGAATGCCAATATATTTTTTTTTTCTGATGAGAAAGACAGCTGTGATAGAGCAGAGTCCTCACGTCAGGAGATCTGTAGGTTGGCTCCCTGCAGGCAAGTGACAAGGGGAGTAGAAATGTGGGCGGAAGGTTGTAGATGAGCCCACAGTCAGAACAAGGGTGGTTTTGCTACATCATTCACAGCAGGGAAGCAGCCAATTCAGAATGACTATACACCTGGCAGTGCTTAGATGACCCCAGCAACTTCAGGTGCTTTAAGTCCCCCCTTTTTATCTTCTAGGTCAGTTTCTCAAAGTCTGGTCTCAAAACACCTGCATCTTAATTCACTGGGAAACGTAAATATTCAAATGCCCAGATTTTCCACAATCAAAATCTAAAAGTCCTATAACCTCTATTTTAAACAATTTCTCCACAGGATTTACGAAGTCTACATGTGGTTTTAGGCTGACCATTCGCTTTTCAGTCTTTCTTCTAGTTAAGTACATTTGATTTGCCCAACTAAACTTATTATCCGTGACATCTAGGAGGCCAATAGCTCATCCTCCCTTCCGGGCTCTACTCCAGTGAAATATAAGAAGTAAAATCCATGCAAATATAAGAAGTCAAATGGCCATCTAAATGTTGGTTTTATTTAGTTAGCATTCTCTAGTCAGGCTTAGACTGACGTATAGTCTGAGGCCTCCCAGCTGCCTATTAGAACTTAGATTTGGGAGCATTTCCAAGCCTGAGGCTGGAGAACCCTGACAAGGAGGGCTTTCTGCATGGAGAGCAGGGGTGGGGTCAGATGCAACTGGGTGAGTCCAGAGGAATCCAGAGATAAGAGGCTGAAGCATGCTGAAACAATGTCCACTCTACCTGGTGGACATTCCAAGAGGATGACTTGCTAGAAGAGTCATCAGAATCACATAGAAGCGCTGCTGCTCTGGGCTTCTCTAAGTTGAAATCCACCTGACTTTACAAAGTGAACACGTGGCTTAACATAGTCTTGCAAAGAAACCAGGTTACCAGGAGCTTTTTGCAAAACGGACAAGGATACAGACAGCTCACAGCAAGTGGTTTCTAACCATATGAAAAGATGATCAGTCTTACTCACAGTGATAAACGAAANTCTCTAAGTTGAAATCCACCTGACTTTACAAAGTGAACACGTGGCTTAACATAGTCTTGCAAAGAAACCAGGTTACCAGGAGCTTTTTGCAAAACGGACAAGGATACAGACAGCTCACAGCAAGTGGTTTCTAACCATATGAAAAGATGATCAGTCTTACTCACAGTGATAAAAGAAAATTAAAACTAACATTCTTTCAAGATACCATTTCCCACCTATCAGATTTGCAAAAATTCAAGTTTGACTTAATACTCTTCTTGGTGAGACTGTGGAGAAACCAGCACTCATATACTGTTAGGGAGTGGTATAGGGTGATGCCAAATGGTACCATCCCTATGAAGAGGATTTGATTCTACTTAGCAAAATCACATAAGCCCAAACAAAATCTCTTGTCAAACCAGTTAACATGGAACCTATCAAGGACTGCTGGAGACGTACCAAACGGTTACAAGAACCCACTTGAATTGCCTCCCACTGGTCAGAGATGGGACAAATTGAGCATTAACAAGAATAAGTGCAATTTAATTGAAACATCAGGTATGTTTAAATGCATGAGATTATAATGATACAAAAATTGTGAGTTACTTTTGGAGAATGATAGGGAGAAATCATTATTTTGAGAACTGATAAATAAAGGGAAAGCATTAAACATTTGGGACGATTCCCTGGAGGAGGGCATGGCAACCCATTCCAGTATTCATGCCTGGAGAATCCCATGGACAGAAGAGGCTGGCAGGCTATGGTCCATAGGGTTGTAAAGAGTTGGATACAACTGAAGCTACTTAGCATGCATTAAACATTTATCTCCTTTTTTTTTCCTACACAATTTCTACCCCATGGGGAAAAAAGAGTTGAAGTATTAACTTTATAGAAATACCCAGTTTACTCCATAGAGCAGACATGAGAGAATTAGAATATAACCATGAAGAAAAGATTGCCCTTATACATGTATTCTAGCTAATATTAATAAATGAAAGAATGATAGAATTAGACTAATACCATATCCCTAATGAATTAATGAAATCATTCATGCAATGATTATTCAGGGCTATTAACATCACAAAATGTGCCTCCTGTTAGAATTATATACTATCCATGAAGCAGTTTCTGCAAGACAATTGAATTTGTTCAGATCTCTACATATAATTCCCAATTTATGAGAAATGTAGGGAACTGAGGAATGTATTAAATGATACCTGACCCCTAAGCAAAATCTAGGGGCTTCCCTGATGTCTCAGATGGTAAAGAATCCACCTGCAATGCAGGAGACCTGGGTGTGATCCCTGGATTGGGAAGATCCCTTCAAGGAGGGCATGCCAACCCACTCCAATATTCTTGCCTGGAGAATCTCCATGGACAGAGGAGCCTGGCAGACTAAAGTCCAAGGGGTCACAAACAGGTGGACATGACTGACTGACTAAGCACAAGGAAAATCCAGGTGTGGGAAACACTACAGGACAAACATGTTTCTTTAACATGTACATTGCAGAGAGAGAGTGATAAGAGGAGGGAAAAAAAGATGGAGCAGGGAACCTGTAAATTAAGAGACTTAAAAGACATATAGCCATTCATAATATATGAACAGTATCTGGATGCTGACTCAAATAAATAAATGCAGATAAAAAAACCCAAAGTTTGAAATAATCAGGAAAGTTTTAAGCTGGATGTATATATTTCGATGTTACTGTTACTTTTTTAGGTGAGGTAATGAAACTGTGGGGTTCTGTTTTTAGAGATGTTGTTGTCGTTCAGTCACCCAGTTGTGTCCGACTCTCTGTGATCCCATGGACTGCAGCATGCCAGGCCTCCCTGCCCCTCACCACCTCCCAAAGTTTTCCGAATTCATGTCCATTGCTCAGTGATGACACCCAGCCATCTCATCCTCTGATGCCCTCTTCTCCTTCTGCCCTCAATCTTTCCTAGCATCAGGAACTTTTTTCCAGCGAATCAGCTATTCACATCAGGTGACCAAAATAATGGAGCTTCAGTTTCAACATCAGTCCTTCCAATGAGTATTCAGGGTTGATTTCCTTTAAGATGGAGTGGTTGGATCTCCTTGCAGTCCAAGGGACTCTCGGGAGTCTTCTCCAGCACCACCGTTCAAGGGCATCAATTCTTTGGTGCCCTGCCTTTACTGTCCAGCTCTCAAACTCTATGTGGTCACTGGGAAGACCATAGCCTTGACTATATGGACCTTTGTCGGCAGAGTGATGTCTATCCTTTCCAACACACTGTCTAGGTTTGTCATCTCTTTTTAGTGATACACAACTGAAATAGATGAAATGATATGATACCAGGGATTCATTTCAGAACCCAGGGCCTGGAAGGGTACTTGGAGAAGTGGGTGGGAACAGAGATGAGATGGCTTTGAGTTGACTGCTGAAGTTGAGTGAAAGGCAGGTCGAGGTTCATTCTGCTATCCTCCCTTTGTTTATGATAGCATTTTTCTATAATAAAAACAAAATAGTTTTTTACAAATAAGACAAATTGAAAATAATACTAATAAGGCAAATACCAATCGCAAGAAAATGGCAGAGCTGACACATTCTTCCTACTGTGAGCCTCTTGTCAGCTATCCAGTGAAATAAAAACAATGATAATCTAGAGCTAACACAAAGTTGGGGAAGATCTTTCAGGTTACCAAAACTATTTGAAATATGTTTAATGACGAACCATGATTTAATTGCACATTGTATCTTAAGACATTAGCCACTGCCCAAAGATCAGAACCTCTGTTTCCTATATTTTGCCTAATTTAAAAATCACTCGACTGAAAAAAAAAGACAAAATATATGAAAGAGTGGTTTTCAGCCATTGGACAATAAGCAGTGCAGAACAGTGATCCCTAAAAGAAGGGAAGCGGATATAAAGTGAGCCTTACAGGTCCCCCAGCTTACTGCTCAGAGAGAGTTTCCAGGCCAGAGCATAGGGAAGGAAATCCCAAACAGAGCCTGACAGACATCCTGTGTTCCGAAAATGGAGTTGAGAATGCAGAGAAGCCAAATAGTTGGAATGCACAGGACAAAGCAGGAGCATCACAGAGACAGAGTTCTGGAGACTGACAGAAGGGTCTGTTTGCATTTCAGCTGTAAAACTGATTGGCACACGTGTGTAAAGAAACTCCCTGAGGCCACCAGAAAGGAGTAAAGAAAAGAATTCTTGGATATCCCCAGGATTTGAAATAGTTCGCCTTCCCCATGGCCAGAGCAGAGAAATCTCTTAATAGGGACGCCTGAGTGCCAGGTAGAATGCTCAGAAGGGTGTTTCAGTAATGGAACCACAATATCCCTAGACTGTGGTTTATCGATCTTGGCACCGGCACTACTGACATTTGGAGCAAAATAATCCCTTGTGGGGGGTTGTCCTATGCATTATAGAATGTCTAGCAGGATTCCTAGTTTCTACTTGTTAGATGCCAGTAGTTCTCCCACTCGTGTAGTTGTGATAACTGAAAGTGTTTCCATACATAACCAAATGTTCCCTTCTCATAGGGTCAAAATTATCCCTGGCAGAGATTAGTTGCTGAGACTAAAGTCTGTAGTGGCTCTTAAAACCAAGCTGCAAAAGGAGTAAACCATTTCTAAGGCACTCCACTGCATTCCAGAGCAAAGTTTAGGAGTATTGAAAAGAACATAAACAACCCAGCATGCCAAAATACAAAATTCACTATATCTAGTATCCAACCAAAAAATTTCAGATGTACAAAGAAACAGGAAACACAATCCAGTATGAGGAGGAAAACCAATCAATTAATAACAGATTCAGAAATAATACAGATGATGGATTAAGTGAGAAGGATGTTAAAATAGTTACAATGAATATATTCCATATATGGAATATTTTAAGTATGTTCCATGTGTTAAGTATGTACAGAGAAACATGAGCAGTTTTAGGAGAGATGTAGGTGATAGAAAAAAGACCCTTATTGAAATTTCAAGATGAAAAAGACAATGCCTGAAATGAAAAACACAGTGAATGGGATAAACAGTAGATTAGATATTTGAGAAGAAACAAATAGTGAAAAGAGCATGGAAATTATTCCATTACAACACTAAAGAGCATGAGAACCTTGAAACAGCTTCAAGTGGCTTAATATAGGCAAAGAGGGGAAAGACTGGAAACNGTGGGCATGGCTTCATTTCATTGAATTAGACAAGGCTGTAGCTCTAGTGTGATTAGATTGACTAGTTTTCTGTGATTATGGTTTCAGTGTGTCTGCCCTCCGATGCCCTCTTGCAACACCTACCACTTTACTTTGGTTTTTCTTACCTTGAGCATTGGGTATCTTTTCACGGCTGCTCCAGCAAAGCACAGCCACTGCTCCTTACCTTGGATGAAGGATATCTCCTCGCCGCCACCCTTCTTGACCTTCAATGTGGGATAGCTTCTCTAGACCCTCCTGCGCCTGTGCAGCCGCTGCTCCTTGGAGGTTGTGTTGCTCCTCCCGGCCACCACCCCTGGCCTCGGGCACAGGGTGGCTCCTCCCAGTGGCCCCTGACCTCGGACGAGAGGTAGCTCCTCTCAGCCACCGCCCCTGGCCTCGGGTGCAGGGTAACTACCATATATATTGCTAAATGCTAAGTAGTTACTGTTCACTACTCAGCTACATGGCTGAGTGATCGATCATTGAGTGTCCTATGGAATAATACCAGCAATGAAGTTAAAAAAAAAAATCTATTTTAGGACCAGGTAGATTACCAAGTCAAATATTCAGTTCAGTTTAGTCACTCAGTCGTGTCAAATATTAGGAGGGACTAAAAGGAAAGCATCCAAGCATGTAAACTAAACTTGTCCCTATCTATCTACCTACCTACCTATTGTTACCAATGAGCTAAATAGATTTAGAGTATAGTTAGAAATTCATGAGAACAGAGCATCGAGCCCCAGATGTTTTCAATATGCATGAATCAAGATGCATGAATGGTATGCTGCCTTATTGGTGGTCATTAGATAAGCAGGTTTGTCTACAGATACGATATGGTAGTTTTGATTCCCATCCAAAGGACTAACATTAGCAGCTTGTTCCTAAAAATATCCTGTACTTTAGTTGTGTGAATCTGCCTCGCATTATCTTACAGGGAGCAAATGTAGGGAGAGGGGTGACTCAGGCATACAGGAATAGGAGAGAACAGTGACTTCTTAGAAATGAAAAGATGAAATAAAATCTTTTGAGTCAACAAGGAAGATGCCACAATTGTGTGCATGCACACACACGCAAATCTATATCTAGAGGTATGATTCACAGCCAGGAAGAATAGAGATTTCATATTCATACCTTACAAAAATTCCCCTTTGCTAGTTCCTCATGGATCAATAAGAGAGAATAGGTGCTTCTTTGTGCTTTGTGATGTTGTAAGTTATACACACATTATTCCTACCAGTCTCTAATAAGTACCAGAATCGCAAAATTTTGTCTAAAGTTTGTTTGAAAAGTAACACTGGATTTGCCAGCTCATCACATATTGAATGCAGTGGTGAGATTTTACACAGTTCATTGCTGTCTGTGTCAGAAGTTTCTGATCTTATTGTTTCTAAGATAACTTGGGATAATAATTATACAAGAACCTTTGTGGCCTGTTTTCCTTGAGTCCCCTTGGAATGCTTAGGGAGTAAATTTAAACCTTAAGAGGCCAGAGCAAGGTCTCTTAAATTGGTCAGGTCACAACCAGAAAGTACAGTAGGTACAAGGCCAGTGAAGGAGTTCAGAGCCCATTGAAGCACTGATTAAGGGGAAATATGAATATGCTTTCCCAGACTTTTTGCTTCCAGGCCACAGATCAATCACCAATGATGTGTGTATTTTCATGGAACTTCTGGATCAGTATATAATCTTAGGGCAGCCCCTGTGGTTTCCCCACATTGTCTTAGTCCCCAGCATGCACCATTGTGAAACTTGCAGGATTGTTTTGGAGAGGAAAAAAATAATATAAATTACAGGCAAGAAAGAAAAGGTAGGAATAGGAGTACTTAATAGAGGTCTAAATAATGGAATCCAGAGGGATGCAGGCAGATCTAGTTTCTCATGATTAGCAACATACTGGCAAAGGACATCTGTAGTCAAGCCTCTAAGTTTGCAGGAGGTAGTAAATTGTTTGAAGGAGTGAAATGTCAACCAACAAAAATAATCATAGAGAGCTCACCAGAAAATTATCAGCTGAATGTCAGTGAGAGTGAATGAAAAGTCGTACGTGAGAAAACAAAAGATTTCATGTTTTGCTTTTGGGGATGGACTCTGAGGTATCACATATGCTCAGACAAGTCCTAAAGTCACTCTGTCCAATGCTTGATGAATGAAATGGATCACCTTTTTTTGTTTTTGTCTAATGTTTGAGAAGCTAGGTTTCCAGGATCTCCCTCAAAGGAAAAAGGGAAACTGGACCTGTTTGGACTTCTTATGTTATTGGGCCAGATTTCCCAGTTCCAGCCTAAACTGTCCAATAAGCAGCCCCGTGTGGCACACCAAGGCATCCTAGTCTTTTCATTCATTTAACCGTGTAGCATGTGGTTTGCTTGATTATTGCAGTTTGGTGTCTCCAAGAAGCAAACCCTCAGATGGAGATTGGCCTCAAGACTTTTTATGGCATGCCTTTGAACTTATCCCTTGGGGAAGGGAAGGGAAGGAGAGGAAGCCAGATTCAGAAGAGGGAAAAGCTGAGCCACGATGCAGTCTTAACAGATGTCTCTGCCCACCGCATGGGGAATTATAAAGAGGGAATGAAACTGCAGAGGTGTCATGAGCTGGGCCTTTCTCCCACTGTGTTAATCAGTCATTATATGTGGGGCCCCTTGTGGGGGAGGGTTTCCTTTAGCTGAGCTGTTCCCCCAAGGGGACTGATGGCTGAGGGTGGAATGCCAGAAGCAATTCCAGTAGCTGTGAGTAATTTGTCCTTTATTCCTGAAGAGGGATCTTGGCAGCGCATCCCAGTGTCCCCACTCCTGCCTCCATCCTGACCTCCAGTTCCCATTCCTGATTTACATGGTTGGATAACATGGTTGCTCTGTTTAGAGCGAGACCAGGACTTAACTGCCAGGTACAAGCCCAGCTCTTAGGGAAACTGAGATCTGTCATCAGTGATCCTGGCTTCCCTTCCTGGACTTCTTGTTCCCCTGGCCAACGCCTCTTCCCCTGCTTGCTCCCCTCCTCCTTGCCAGGTGCTCTCCTGCTTATCCCCCCAAGCCTCTACCACACCCACCTTTCCAGTACAAATAGTTTGATAAATTCATTCACCCAAGCCTGTCAGTGACAGGAACTGGCTTTGCATTTCAATGTAAGGTAGAGTGGGGCACAGAGAGTGAAGCCCTGTGGAACTTCAGGCTCTCTTGGATGTTATTGTTTGGGGAGAGGAAAACACATCCCTGAATCATAGGAATGAAGAGGGATTGTGTGTGTTTGTGTGCGCTCAGTCATGTCTGACACTTTGCAACCCCATGGACTACGGCCCTCCAGGCTCCTCTGTCCATGGAATTTTCCAGATAAGAATACTGAAGCAGCTTGCTATTTCCTTCTCTGAGTTGGGAATCCTCAATCCCTGAAGTTTAAGCATGGCTCCGGCGAGATCCCACAAGACTTTGAGGCTGGGGCCAGCAAAAGAGAAAAGAAAAATAAGCTTTCCATGGAGGTTCCCACTGCTGGGCGTGATTGACAACTGCTGATAAAAGCAAGAGCTGGTTCCCTCAGCGTGGGAACAGCTGCTGCCTAGCAACTCGGGCTCAAGAATCAAAGCAGAGGTTTTCCTACCCTGAACCAAGAATTCATCCCTTGTCAATTCTGACGAGTTTGTTAAAGTGAGTTCAAATGAAGACTGGAGAAGCTAGACCTCTGTTAAAGTGATGACATTGAAGTAGTTTGCGTAGAACTAGGGTTAGTTGGTAGCCTTCCTTCCCCTCAGTGGTCTCCAGCTCTTCTAGATGCTAGCCTTCCGCCTTTTAGGAGCGAGAACCTTTGATAACCGAAAGGAAGATTTAAAATGGAAGAATTTTAGAATATTTTATTGATGCAGTATGACCCTCTGCTGTTTAAGGCATGGAAAATTTCTCAAAGATTTTTATGTGTTCTAATAAGCTGTGAAACTGTGTCTGTCCAGCTCCATCTGATCCCATCTTAGTATTTGTGGGAACTTAATCTCTTCCTGTGATAGTCTGAAATTTACACCATCAACAATAAGTTTGGTATTGCACTCTTAAAAAATCTCAGGTTACCTACATTTGACACATCAGTGGGTTATTTGCTAGAAGAAGTATATGGATAATAAGTGAACCGTTACTGGAGTAGATTTGAAGAAAATGTCTAGCTGAATTCACTTTCAATTCTGCTTCATATTGTACCTGTTTATTTTCAACAGACTTCTTCCATATCAACAATAATATTTTCTTATGTCCCTCTAGAATGTGAATCCTATGGAAGCAGAGATTTTTGCTTGTTTTGTTCATAAATATATTCTTGTCCTGGGAAAATTGGGAATCAATAAATGGTTGTAGAATGAAACTAATATTTGTCACCAGTTAGAAGCTCAGAATTCTCAAGCTGCTCTTTGGCTTCTCAGAATATCTTACTTTTGCTCTCATGAAAATATTACTGTCTTTGCTCCAGTCTGTTTTTGCTAATGATGACTTAACTAGTAATCTTTTTGGCTTAGTAGTGAGAAAGTGTTGACTCAGAGTCACGATTCCCAGAATTAATCCAGTCATTAGTTGGAGAACCATGAACAAGTCACTTAAATTTTCTGGATCTCTATTGGTTCATCCATAAAAGATGACTTTATAATTCCTTTATCTTGCAAGACATTGGATTGGTGTAATAGCGTAACAAATAGTTTATGGTTAAAAGTAAGAACTTCTGGATCTAGACTCAAATCCTAACTTCTTACTTGCTAATTGTATGACCTGAGGCCAGATATTTTTCTTGCCTGGAGAATCCTATGGGCAGAGGGGCCTGGTGGGCTACAGTCTGTAGGGTCACAAAGAGTTGGATATGACTGAGCAACTAATACACAGGCCAGATATTTGATCATTTTGTGTTTCAGTTTCTTCACATGTAAGATAGAAATATTTATAATACCCCTCTGTTAGAATTACTGTACAGATAAAAGTAGTCGATATATTCACAAACACTTGAAATAGTGCCTACCACATAGAAGTACTCATAATAAATATTAGGTATTGTTTATTATGTAATGTAAAACAGTTTGGAAAATGTAAGGTAATTTGTACCTGTACAAATGTAAGGTACCTGTACAAATGTAAGGTAATTAGATTTCCATTTAACAAGTCACTGATGGCTCGTGCTAAAATGAATGACTAATGCTGGAATTTTAGGCCCTCTAATAAGTTAGGATGTGAATGATTTGGCATCTCTCAAATTGCACCTCATAGTTGGTCGTGTAATCTGTCTGTTCCCGGGGCTGGCCCGAGTTGTCCATGTAGTAAGGAATTATCTGTAAATTTAGTCACAATGACTCTGCCTTTTGAATTCTGTCATCATCTACCTGTGTGATGTTGGATAAATCAATTAGCTTGTTTGATTCTGAGTTTCTGCATTGTAAAACGGGAATGATAATGCTTTTTCTGAGGGTTAATGAAGGTCCCAATGAAGAAACTCACTATTCAAATATGAGGCACTCTCGTCCTTTTGTTTATTCTCTTGACATTTTGATAGATCATTGACTCTCCTGCCCTGGAGGAGATTTAGGCTGTTTGATGGTGTGCATCTCTAGCTGTAGCCTCTTATAGACTCAAATGTTTTTCATTTTTCCATCCGTACTCCTCTATTATGCGAAGTTGAAAACAGACCCTATTAAACAGACTCAGTAAGCCACCCAATCTGCAGGTCCCCAGTTCTGTTGGACTGTTTGGGCCGTGGCGGTAGAGGAGGCCTTATTGGCTAATCATTCAGCCTCAATGGCCCATCTCAGAGCAGTACAGTGCTTGAAAGTGGCCAGGTTCCTCTGATTGGCTTAGTTTTACAAGTCTCATACATTAAACTCCTTCATGAAATAAAGCATTTACATTCTTCTTATGTTTCATAATTATGAATATTTAAGAATTGGAAAATTGGATGTAGAATATGCAAGAGCTTCCAAGAATGTTTTCATTTTTGGTTTTCTATTCAAAGGCTGGCTAGATTCTGCTTTAGGACTGTGATAGAATGACTGGTATTGGATTATTCCTCCTGTGACAGTCAATCACAAAACTGGAAAAACACGTGAAACAACCATTGTCAGACATTGGAAACTAGACAACGCAAAGGATGATCCCTGAGAGAAAGTCAGTAGGTAAGCCCCACATGGTTGCAGCTTTCTGCCTGGGGTATTATTCCAACCATTGTGTGGAGACCTGGAATCTGAGCAGGGAGCAGTAGTCCTGATTGGCTGAAAGCACAGATCAGAGTTTGGAATTTCTGAGGTGGCTGGAATCTGCAAAATAGGACAGTCGAGAGGAGGAGCTGTACAGAGTAGGAGAGAGTTTGTCCTGAAGCCTTGGCTGAGGACTGGGTCACATATGAGCAATGAAACGATAAATAAGAGATTGCATTTAAATGACAGTGATCTTTTTCTTTTCATAATTTTCTTAGAAGTGAACAGACTTTATAAAGAAAAATTAAAAAGGTTATAAGGGGATTTTACATTTTTAGAAGCGTAGCACAAAGGACAAGGGTGAGTAAGTAAGTGGGACTGCATTATTATAAGCTTATTACACTTATAAAATGGAAAGTAAAAAGTGTCAGATGTGAAGTAGGAGGGACAAGGTAGGAAGTGCAAAGGTTAGATATGAAGTGTGAAGTTTGAAGCAGTACAATATGACTCTAAACAGTTAAGGATACATATCATTAGCCTGAGAGCAACAACTAAAAATTTAAAATAAAAGGAATATAACTAAGAAGGCAATGGGAAAATAAAATAGAATACATAAAAGTATTCAGTATTTTTTCCTTCCCCAAAGAAGGCAGGAAACAAGCAACAGAGACAAAACGCAGAATGCATGCATGTACGCTTAGTTGCTCAGTTAGGTCTGACTCTTTGCGACCCCATGGATTGTAGGCTGCCAAGCTCCTCTGTCCTTGGGATTCTCCAGGCAAGCATACCAGAGTGAGTTGCCTTTTACTTCTCCAGGTGATCTTCCCAACCGAGAGACTGAACCCACATCTCCCCAGTCTCCTGCATTGCAGGTGGACTTTTTACTTGCTGAGCCATTGGCAGATGGAAAACAAGTAGCAGGCAGGTGAATTTAAATCCAACTTTATGGATTATTTCAATAAATGTAAATGAACTAAACTCCAATTAAAAGGCAGTAATTTTATATTTGGATAAAAAAGCAAGGCCAGTAGGTGATATCTATAAGAAACACACTCTGAAAATACATAGAACAGAAAGAAATATACACGGTGGCACAGCAAAACTGGCATTACTATATTACTATCAGATAAATTAGACTTCAAGACAAAAAGTATTAGAAAAGATAAAGAGACATCAAAAAGACACAACCACCTTAAAATATATGTGCCTAAATAAAAGAAAAAAAATTATGAGTTAAAAACTGAAAAGTGAAAAGGAAAACTCCACAGTCACAGTTGGTGAGTATAGCATCCCTCTTTCAGTAATTTGATAGAGTAAGTGGAAAAAGTCAGTAAAGATATAAAAATCTTAAACACTATTAATCAAATGTACTTAATTGCCATTTACCAAACACTACACTCCAAAACTACAGACTATTCATTCTACTCAAGTGCATATGGAACATTTACTGTAATAGCCATCTGCTCAGCCATAAAGTAAATCTCAAATTTAAAAGGAATGAAATCATATGTATTCGCTGACAACAGTGAAATTAAGTCAAAAATCAACTGCAATATGTTATCTAGAAAATGCCCTCAAATGTTTGGATACTGGAATCATGCATCTATCAACAATCCATGGCTCACTGAAAAAAAAAATCACAAGGAAAATTAGAAAATATTTTGAACTTGAAAACATAATTTATCAAAATTTGGAAACTCAGCCAATGCAAGACTTAGGAGGAAATTCAGAGATCTAAATATCCATATTAGAAAATTAAAATGTTAAAATCAAGATCTGTTTTTAAATTAAGAAGCTAATCAAGTTAAGTAGGAAGGAAATAATAAAGATAAAAATAGAAATTGATGAAATAGAATACAAGTAATAAAGAAAATTATCAGAGCTAACAGTTGGTTTTGAAAAGCTCACATCCTGACCAAAGCACAGATGAATCTATCAATTCCTACACTCATATAACACATTCCATACAATCTTTCTAGGAGACCTCAGCAAAACTATTCTCTTATAATCTGCGCTCATGCTGATAACATGAGACAAATGAGCAATGTAACAAATAGAAAAAAAATCATTAAAATATATGTAGCCAGATGAGTCCTGGAAAAGTCAATTTATTTGCATACAACCTTCAGAAATCATCCTAAAAATTACTTAGCTTTTCAACAAAAGTACATGCTAAAGGTTTTTGTTTTATTTTTATCTTTTACCAATTTTTTATTGAAGTATAGTTGAGTTACAATGTTGTATTAATTACTGTTGTACAACAAAATTATATATATATATATATATTCTTTTCCATTATGGCTTATTATATGATATTGAATATAGCGTTCTATGCTATATAGTAGAACCTTGTTGTTTACCCATCTTGTAAATAAAAGCTTCCATCTGCTAACCCCAACCTCCCGCTCCATTTCTCTGCCAACTCCGTCTCCCTTGGCAACCACCAAGGATTGCCTATTCTCTGTGTCCCTGTTTCTGTTTCATAGATAGATTGATTTGTGTCATATTTTAGATTCTACATATAAGTGATATGGTGTTTGTCTTTCTGACTCCACTTAGAATGATAATCTCTAGTTGCATCCATGTTGTGGCAAATGGCATGATTTCACTCTTTTTTATGGCTGAGTAGTATTCCGTTGTATGTGTGTGCCACTCCTTAATCCATTCATCTGTTGATGGACATTGAGGTTATTTCTGTGTCTTGATTATTGTGAATAGTGCTTCAATGAACATAGGGATGCATGTTTATTTTAAGATTATAGTTTTGTCCAGACATAGGCCTGAGAGTAGGATTGCTGGATCATACAATAATTTTGTTTTGTTTCCAGAGGAACCTCCATACTGTTTTCCATAGCAGTTGCACCAACTTTACATTCCCACCAACAGTGTGAATGGGTTCCCTTTTCTCCACACCCTCTCTAACATTTGTTATTTGTAGACTTTTAACGATGGCCACTCTGACTGATGTGAGGGGGTACCTCATTGTAGTTTTGATTTGCATTTCTCTAATAATGAGCAATGTTGAGCACTTTTTCATGTGATTATTGGCCATCTGTATTTCTTCTTTGGAGAAATATCTACTGAGGTCTTTTGCCCATTTTTTGATTGAATTTTTTGTTTCTATTGTCGAGTTTTTGTATATTGTTTATATATTATGGAAACAATGCCCTTGTCAGTAGCATTATTTACAAATATTTTCTCCCAGTCTGTAGGTTATCTTTTCATTTTGTTTAAACTTTTTTTTTTTGCTATGCAAAAGTTTATACGTTTGATTAGGTCACATTTGTTTATCTTTGTTTTTACTTCTATTGCCTTGGAAGACTGATCTAAGGTTTATGTCAGAGAGTGTTTTGCCTATGATCTCTTATAGGAGTTTTATGGTGTCATGTCTCCCCTTCCCCACACCCTGTGTGGCATGTGGGATTTTAGTTCTCCAACCAGAGCTGGAAACTGTGCCCCCTGCATTGGAAGCATGGAGTCATAACCACTTGATCACCAGGGAAGTCACTTTGTGTTATGTCCTATGCTTACATCTTTAAGCCATTTTGAATTTATTTTTATGTATGGTGATCTAACTTCACGGATTCTCATGTGCTGTCTAGCTTTCCCAACACTTGCTAAAGAGAGTGTCTTTTTCCTATTGTATAATCTTGCCTCCTTTGTTGAAGATTGTGTGGGTTTATTTCTGGGTTCTCTATTCTATTCTGTTGACCCATATGTCTGTTTTGGGGCCAATACCAAACTGTTTTGATTACTGTAGTTTTGCAGTATTAAGTCCAGGAGGGTCATGCCTCCTGCTTTGTTTTTCTTCAAGGTGGCTTTGTCCATGCTTGTTGCTCTTCAGTCACTCAGTCGTGTCTGACTCTTTGTGACACCAGTGGATTTCAGCACACCGGGTTTCCCTGTCCTTCACTATATCCCAGAGTTTGCTCAAACTCATGTCCATTGAGGTGATGATGACACCCAGTCATCTCATCCTCTGTCGTCCCTTTCTCCTCCTGCCTTCAATCTTTCCCAGTGTCAGGGTCTTTTCCAATGAGTCTGTTCTTCACATCAGGTGGCCAAAGTATTGCAGCTTCAGCTTCAGTTCAGTATCAGTCCTTCCAATGAATATTCAGGGTTGATTTCCCTTAGGATTGACTGGTTGGATCTCCTTGCAGTCCAAGGGATTCTCAAGAGTCTTCTCCAACACCACAGTTCAAAAGCATCAATTCTTCGGTGCTCAGCTTTCTTTATAGTCCAACTTTCACATCCATACATGACTACTGGAAAAACCATAGCTTTGACTATACAGACCTTTCTTTGCATCAAGAGACTCATTAGTTTCTCTTTCCTTACTGCCGTTAAGGTAGTGTCATCTGCATATCTGAGGTTGTTGTTTCTCCCAGCAGTCTTGATTCCAGCTTGTTTCATCCAGCCCAGCATTTGTCATGAGATATTGTGCACATAAGTTAATCAGGATGACAATATACAGGCTTGACATACTCCTTTCCCAATTTTGAACCAGTCCATTGCTCCATGTCTGGTTCTAACTATTCCTTCTTGACCTGCATACAGATTTCTCAGGAAGCAGGTAAGGTAGTCTGGTATTCCCATCTCTTTAAGAATTTTCCATGGTCTGTTGTGATCCACACAAAGGCTTTAGCACAGTCAATGAAGCAGAAGTAGATATTTTTTCTGGAATTCCCTTGCTTTTTTCTAAAAACAGATCCAACAGATGTTGGCAATTTCATCTCTGGTTCCTCTGCCATTTCTCAATCCAGCTTGTACATCTGGAATTTCTCAGTTCACATACTGCTGAAGCCTGGATTGAAGGATTTTGAGCATTATCTTGCTAGCATGTGAAATGAGTGCAGTTGTGTGGTAGTTGAGAGTTGAGCTATAAAGAAAGCTGAGCACTGAAGAATTGATGCTTTTAAACTGTGGTATTGGAGAAGACTCTTGAGAGTCCCTTGGACAACAAGGAGATCCGACCAGTCCATCCTAAAGGAAATCAGTCCTGAATATTCATTGGAAGGACTTACGCTGAAGCTGAAACTCCAATACTTTGGCCACCTGATGTGAAGAATAGACTCGCTGGAAAAGATTCTGAGGCTGGGAAAGATTGAAGGCAGGAGGAGAAGGAGACGACAGAGGATGAGATGGTTGGATGGCACCACCAACTCAATGGACATGAGTTTGAGTAAGCTCCAGGAATTGGTGATGGACAGGGAGGCCTGGTGTGCTACAATCTATGGGATCTGAAAGAGTTGGACACGACTGAGTGACTGAACTGAACTGAACTTAACATTCTTGGGCATTGCCCTTCTTTGGAATTGGAATGAAAATTGACATTTTCCAGTCTCGTGGCCACTGCTGAGTTTTCCAAATTTGCTGGCATACTGAGTACAGCACTTTCACAGCATCATCTGTTAAATTTGAAATAGTTCAGCCTGAATTCTGTTACCTCCTCTAGATTTGTTTGTAGAAATGCTTGCTATGGCCTCCTTGTCTTCACACTCCAGGATGTCTGGGTCATTAAGACTTTTTTGTATAGTTCTTCTGTGTCTTCTTGCCACCTCTTTTTAATCTCTTCTGCTTCTTATAGGTCCTTGCCATTTCTGTCCTTTATTGAGCCCATCTTTGCATAAAATGTTCCCTTGGTATCTCTGATTTTCTTGAAGAGATCACTAGTCTTTCCCATTCTGTTGTTTTCCTCTATTTCTTTGCATTGTTCACTTAAGAAGGCTTTCTTATCTCTCCTAGCTATTCTTTGGAACCCTGCATTCAGATGGGTATATCTTTCCTTTTCTTCTTTGCCTTTCACTTCTCTTCTTTTCTCAGTTTTGTAAGGCCTCCTCAGACAGCCATTTTGCCTTTTTGCATTTCTTTTTCTTGGGGATTGTTTCGGTCACTGCCTCCTGTACAGTGTTACAAACCTCCATCCATTATTCTTCAGGTACTCTGTCAGATTTAATCCCTTGAATCTATTCATCACCTCTACTGTATAATCATAAAGGATTTGATTTAGGTCATACTTGAATGGCCTAGTGGTTTTCCGTCTTTTCTTCAATTTAGGCCTGAATTTTTGCAATAAGGAGCTCATGATCTGAGCCCCAGTCAGCTCCCAGTTTTGTTTTTGCTGACTGTAGAGAGCTTATCAATCTTCAACTTTGAAGAATAAAATCAACCTGACTTTAGTATTGACCATCTGGTGATGTCCATGTGTAGTCTCTTGTGTTGCTGGAAGAGGATGTCTGCTATGACCAGGGTCTTCTATTGGCAAAACCATGTTACCCTTTGCCCTGCTTCATTTTGTAATCTAAGGCCAAACTCTCCTGTTACTCCACTTATCTCTTGATTTCCTACTTTTGATTTCCAATCTCCTATGATGAGAAGGATGTCTTTTTTTTGGTGTTAGCTCTAGAAGATCTTTAGGTCTTTGTAGTATGGGTGTGCCTGTGTTAAGTTGCTTCAGTCATGTCTGACTCTTTGTGATGCTGTGGACTGTAGCCTGCCAGTCGCCTCTGTCCAATGGGTTCTCCAGGCAAGAATACTCCAGTGGGTTGCCATGCCCTCCTCCAGGGGATCTCCCCAACCCAGGAATCGAATGCATATCTCTTATGTCTCCTGCATTGGCAGGTGTGTTCTTTACCACTAGCGATACTTGGGAAGCCCCCTTCGTAGTATACTATGGTTATATTTCCTTTTTTTTTTTTTTTTTACAACTTCTGGTTATCTCTGGCATTAATCACCCGATTCTTAACTGCTTGTGCTGTGCTTAGTTGCTCCGTTGTGTCTGCCTCTTGTGACCCCATGGACTATAGCCCACCAGGCCCTTCTGCCCATGAGGATTCTCCAGGCGAGAATACTGGAGTGGGTTGCCATGCCCTCCATCAGGTCTTAACTGCTTAATTCTCTATATCAATTGCTAGTGTTTCCCACTTGCTCTGACAGCTTCTTCATACAATCTCGCACATCATAAGACATGAGATATTCTCATGCTGGTCTTGTTGTTGTTGTTTTAAAAGGTACCTCTCTTCTGGAGCATCTGTGGTTTGTAGCTCTCACTCTTTAGAGTGTTTCACTCACTGCTGGCATTTTGGGGTTTTCCTTTACCATCAACCAGAGTATTTCTCTGGAGAAGGCAATGGCACCCCACTCCAGTACTCTTGCCTGAAAAATCCCATGGATGGAGGAGCCTGGTAGGCTGCAGTCCATGGGGTCGCTAAGAGTCGGATATGACTGAGCGACTTCACTTTCACTTTTCACTTCCATGCATTGGAGAAGGAAATGGCAACCCACTCCAGTGTTCTTGCCTGGAGAATCCCAGGGACGGGGGAGCCTGGTGGGCTGCCATCTATGGGGTTACACAGAGTCGGACATGACTGAAGTGACTTAGCAGCAGCAGCAGAGTATTTCTCTCACCTCTCCTGTGTGTTTGGGCCTAGGAGCTTTCAAATCTTGTATAATCCTCTTCCTTCATTTATTTTGTTGTTTTGACTCTGTAGCAGCTTCCTGAGAAAGAATGTATCATACGTAAACTAATTTTGTTTAGATTTTGCCTATCTAAAGTTTTTATTTCATCTTCTTGCTTAGTTGCTTTGCAGGATATAGAATTTTAGGTTGGAAATGATTTTCATTTAAGACTTTTGGGTGTATTTCTCTATTGTACTTCAGTCTCCGGTGTTGATGTTGAGAAGCCCCAAACCATTCTAATTCTATATTCTTTGGACACTTTCTTTAGCTTTGTATTGTGAGAATGTCTGTTTTTAAAAAAACAATTTTGTTGAAGTATGATTGTGCAATGAGCTGCAAAACTGTGAAATTTGAGTTACTATTTCTTACACTCATGACACGATCACAATAAAGAATATAGCTATTTGTGTATATCAGTTTGCAATATGCGGTTTCCTCATGCCCTTGAATAATTTCTTATTTCTGTCTCTCTTTGAAACCCGCCTCCCATGACCCATTCCCAGAAAACCACTTTTCTGCTTCCTATCAGTATAGATTATTTTACATTTTCTAGAATTTTCTACAAATGGATTAAAATAGTATGTATTAATACTTTTTTTTGCTTGGTGTCTTTCACTCAATATTTCATTTTTTATTACTGGTAAGCAATTTATTGTGCACACCTAATTTATATGGAAATGCAAATGAGCTAGAAATAGTTTTTTTTCTCACAGGTCAATAATAAGAAGCAACTCAGTAAAAATAAGCAAAAGATGTGGCTACTTCACAAAAGAAGATATATATAAATAATCCAATAAGCACATGAAAAAATGCTCAGCGTCTTCCATGATGAGGGAAAATGAAGTTATAACTATAGTAAGATCCTCTTACAAATGTACTAAGATAACTATTATTAATAAAATTGATAATAGCAAATGCTGGTGAGAATCAAGAGAAACTGGAATTTCATATATTACTGGTGGGAGTGTAAAATGACACAATCTCTTTGGGAAACACTTTGGCAGTCTTTTATTCAGTTATTCATATACTTACTAGCAATTTTTCTCCTAAGTATTTATCCAGGATAATTGAAAGCATATATCTACACAGACTTGTATATGTTCGTTTGAGCAGCTTTATTCAAACTAGCCAAAATCAGGAAATAATCCAAATGTTTATAAAAAAGTGAATGGATAAACAAATTATGATATATTCATATCACAGAATTCTTTTCAGCAATAAAAAAGAACAAGCATTGATACATACAAAAACACAGATGAATCTCAAAAACTTAAGTTGATCTAAAGAAGCCAGGAACAAGAGTCTATCCTGTATATTCCATTTATATGAAATTCTAGAGCAAACATAATTAAGCTCTATTGATAGAAAACAGGTCCTTGGTTGCCTGGGGTAGGATAAAGGGTAAATGATTGCAAAAAGGCATAAAGGAAACGTTGGGAGACAATGAAAATGTTCAGTATTTGTCTTGACTGGGATGGAAGTTATAAAAATATATACATTTGTCAGATCATGTTAACTTGCATCGTATAATATGGGTGCAGTGTATATTATAGAAATATCTCAGTGACTTGACTTAAATGACTTAAAATTGGCCTGTCACCGTATTGTGGGTTGCTGCCACATGGCATTTCTACTCTTAGACCCACATCACCCAGAAATCCAGACAGAGGTAAAGGGATAGCAATGTGGCAAAGGAAAAGAGAAAAGAAAAGAAAAACTAAAGTTTATGGCTTCTAAGTGCTTGCTTGTTACCTTAAAAATATGTTTTATAATTTTTGAAAGTTAGAAAATAAATGCTGGATAATGAAGGGAAAATTTATTCAGGTGAATGTATGAAAACTCAGTCTGGAAATAGAAACTTAGCATTTCATTCTGGCATGTGCCATCACATACAAAGTAATAAATATGTGGATTTTCTAAGAATTAGAAGACATCTAAATGCATTCAACACTAAAACTCTGCTGAATAGAGTTGACTCTTTGATGACTCACCAAGCCTGTCATCCCCAGGCCCAACATTTATGAACATTGTGCTGGCAAAGAGCTTAGAAACTGGTATCAGAGATTAATGTTTCCTGTTTATAGAATATGAAATACATGGGAATTTAATGCGGTAGTGTTTAAAAGAAGGCTTTTAGAAGTATAAAGGAATGAGTCTAATGTAGGAGATCTCAGGAATGACAGGGGAGAGTGAGGTAAGCACGGTTTTCATCATCCTTGGTACCATGTAACCCGAATCAAGTTTTTGTCCTTCCTAATTTCCTACAGAAGTGGCCTAAAGCTGTTTTCCTTAGCTGACAAGTTGAAATAAACAATTTATATTTTCTTGGAAAGGCCCAATTTTTTTCTTTCATGATTTTACTTTTTAAAAATTTTTATTGGAGTAGCTTCCCTGGTGGCTCAGAGGTTAAAGCGTCTGCCTCCAATGCGGGAGACCTGGGTTCAATCCCTGGGTTGGGAAGATCCCCTGGAGAAGGAAATGGCAACCCACTCCAGTATTCTTGGCTGGAGAATCCCATGAACTGAGGAGCCTGGTGGGTTGCAGTCCATGGGGTCACAAAGAGTCGGATACGACTGAGTGACTTTACTTACTTAGTTATAGTTGCTTTACAATGTTGTGTTAATTTCTGCTGTACAGCAAAGTGAATCAGCTCTATGTATACGTAATATCCCCTCTTTTTTGTATTTCCTTCCAATTTAGGTCACCACAGAGCACTAAGTAGAGTTCCCTGTCCTACACAGTAGGTTCTCGCTAGTTATCTATTGTATAAGCTTCTTCACTCAGTCGTGTCTGACTCTTTGCGGCTCCTCCATCCATGGGATTTTCCAGGCAAGAGTGCTGGAGTGGATTGCCATTTCCTTCTCCAGGGGATCTTCCTGACCCAGGAATCGAACCCGGGTCTCCTGCATTTCAGGCAGACGCTTTACCCTCTGAGCCACCAGGGAAGCCCGTATCTATTGTATACATAATAGTATATACATATAATAGCCTCAATCTCCCAGTTCAGCCCTCTCCCCCATTTCCCCCTTGGTATCCAAATGTTTGTCCTCTCTGTCTGTGTCTCTATTTCTGCTTTGCAAACAAGCTCATGTACAGCATTTTTCTAGATTCTGTATATATGCATTAATATACAATATTTTATTTTCTCTTGTTGACCTACTTCACTCTGTATGACAATCTCTAGGACCATCTATATCTCTGCAAATGGCACAGTTTCATTCCTTTTTATGACTGAGTAATATTCCATTGTATCCATGTACTAAATCTTCTTTATTCTATTCTTGGTTGGTGGATATTTAGGTTGCTTTCTTGTCCTGGCTATTGTAAATACTGCTACAATGAACATTGGGGTGCATGAATCTCTTGCAGTTATTGTTTTTTCCCAGTATATGCCCAGGAGTGGGATTGCTGGGTCATATGATAGTTCTGTTTTAACTTTTTAAGGACTCTCCATACTGTTCTCCATAGTGACTGTATCTATTTACATTCTCACCAACTGTGTAGGAGGGTTCTTTTTCCCCACACCCTCCCCAGCATTTATTGTTTCTAGATTTTTTGATGATGGGGATTTGGACCAATATGAGGTCATATCTCATTGTAGTTTTGATTTGGACTTCTTTAATAATTAGTGATGTTAAGCATGTTTTCATGTGTTTGTTGGCCATCTGTACATCTTCTTTGAAGAAATGTCTATTTAACTCTTCAAAAACCATTTTTTTGATTGAGTTGCTTTGTGTGTGTGTGTGTGTGTGTGTGTGTGTTGAGCTTCATGAACTGCTTGTTTATTTTGACAAAGGAGATTAATCTTTTGTGAATTGCTTTATTTGTAAATATTTTCTCCCATTCTGAGGGTTGTCTTTTCATTTCAGTTATGGTTTCCTTTGCCCTGCAAAAGCTTTTAACTTTAATTAGGTCCTATATGTTTATTTTTGTTTTATTTTCATTACTCTAGGAGGTGGATCAAAACAGATCTTACTGTGATTTAGGGTATTCTGCCTATGTTTTCCTCTAAGAGTTTTATCTGACCTTACATTTAGGTCTTTATCCATTTTGAGTTTATTTTTGTATATGGTGTTAGGTAGTCTTCTAATTTCATTCTTTTACATATAGTTGTCCAGTTGTTCCAGCTGTCTTTTCTCCTTTATATATTCTTGAATATTGAAGAGACTGTCTTGAATTGAAGACACTTATTGAAGAGAGTGTCTTTTCTTCATCGTATATTCTTGCCTCCTTTGTCATAGGTTATATAACCATAGGTACATGGATTTACTTCTAGGTGGAAAGAACCAATTATTTAAAGAGGTCTTGGATTTTATCTTGTTACCACTAAATAAAGGAGGAAATCTTACAAATGAAAAGAGTTGAGACAAATCAATCAATGAAAATGTATAGACCCTAATTATTTGGACCCTGGCTAGAAAAAGCAAATTGTAAAAGCAAGCAAGGCAATGCCAAAGAATGCTCAAACTACTACACAATTGCACTCACGTTACATGCTTGTAAAGTAATGCTCAAAATTCTCCAAGCCAGGCTTCAGCAATATGCAAACCATGAATTTCAAGATGTTCAAGCTGATTTTTAGAAAAGGCAGAGGAACCAGAGATCAAATTGCCAACATCCGCTGGATCATCAAAAAAGCAAGAGAATTCCAGAAAAACATCTATTTCTGCTTTATTGACTATGCCAAACCTTTGACTGTCTGGATCACAATAAACTGTGGAAAATTCTGAAAGAAATAGGAATACNTGAGTTTGAGTACACTCTGGGAGTTGGTGATAGACACGGAGGCCTGGCGTGCTGCAGTCCGTGGAGTTGCAATGAGTTGGACATGACTGAGCGACTGAACTGAACTCAAAAGCAAGCAAAGGCTGTGAGACAGTTGGGAAAATGTGGATACTAACTGGGTATTGAATAGTATAAAGAAATCATTGTTAACATTTTTTAAGTGTGATGATTTAATTTTGGTTCTGTTTTTAGAAACATCTTTTATATACATACTGACTTACTTTGGATTAAATGATAAAATTTCTGGCATTTGCCACTAGATAATATAGGTGAAGAGACCTAGACAACTTTGACTTAGTATCAGATTCTTAAAGGAAAATTGCTCATGGAGTTAATTAATATGAGTGAATCTGAAAGTTTACTTTAACGTGATTCTCTGGGTAACAGCTTTGGAAGGTGCTCTTCCAGCGTTTGAAGCATGCTCTTAAAGAAGTCCATAAGAACAGGATCAGGAGACCACATGGTTTTTTACATTTTAGTTTGGGAATCGTCCTATACCAGCTCCCTTGCCCTCTGTCCATGATTTTTACAGCTTTCATCTTACTTGGCTTTCACTGGTTCCCTCCCTTTCTCTGATGCTGACTCTAGATGGAGGATCTGGTTAAGCTCTGGCTCTTCCTTGGCATGCCATTTCCAGAGTGGACTCTTCATGCTTACATAAACCATGGCCACAGCCAAGTGGCACCATGTCCCTCACCTTTGCCAGATTTATGGGTGAAACACTTTGCCTGGAGCTCCCAAAGACCTGTCTGTCTGAGGATGTAGAAGAGTCTTATATAATTAAACAGTTTCACAACTGATCATCAGACTTGGAAGAGAAAAGTGTTAAATTATGGGTACNACCTTTGCCAGATTTATGGGTGAAACACTTTGCCTGGAGCTCCCAAAGACCTGTCTGTCTGAGGATGTAGAAGAGTCTTATATAATTAAACAGTTTCACAACTGATCATCAGACTTGGAAGAGAAAAGTGTTAAATTATGGGTACATTACACTTCCACCAAAGAACTGGATGAGCAATATTACTGATCTCACAGGAAAAAATATCCTGGAAAATGCTAATTAATTTCGCTTTCCTCTTACACTTTATATTTCATCAGAAGGCTCTGAATTGTCTTCTTTAAACCACAGTTTAAGCAATGTGATATTTTCCAAATAGTGGGTCCTTTCTCTTTAATGGGTTATGAAATTAATTTCATGGGCAGCAAAAAGGAGTTTGAAGAGTCTAGACTAGTTTAGAATGAAGTGGAATAGAATAAATATGTTAAAGTGAATCACATATAGTATGTGCATACTAAGTGACACATAGTAAGTTGCTTCAGTGGTGTCTGACTCTCTTGTGATCCTATGGACTGTAGCCTGCCAGGCTCCTTTGTCCGTGGGATTCTCCAGGCAAGAATACTGGAGTGGTTGCCATGCCTTCCTCCAGGGAATCTTCCCAGCCTAGAAATCGAACCCACATCTTTTATGTCTCCTGCACTGGCAGGCAGGTTCTTTACCACTAGCTTCATCTGGTAAGCACACATAGCAAGAAAGAATATATTTCTTATTGAATTTTTAGTTTTGCATGTTTGTGTGTATGTGTGTGCTGTGTCACAATGTTAAAAACAATTTCTTAACTGTGATCATTGTCCCCAAAGCTTGAAAACCACTACATAATGCATTTATGCATATGACACATAAATAACAAAAAGACTCAAGGGGAGAAAATAAGAACTCAACGAAAATTTCTTTCCAACCAAAATCCCCGTTACTAGTCACTTGAATCAGAGAACTAAAACTTGACTGTGCCAGCCAGTCAGAAACTAGGAGTAACCTGGCAGAAGGAGCAGGCTAGAGGTGCCACGCGATTAGTTGTTCTTCTTGGGTGGGTGGTTTAGCTTGCTGCTTTTCTGTTGGTTTCTTTAAAGGCCCCATGCATTTGTATTACCTGGTAACTGCCATTTCTAGACTCAGGTTTGTCTGTCTCTGGCTTCAGCTGGTATATTAGCTGACAGTAAGAGGAAGAGCAAGGTGTGGAACTTTGCTTGATCTGCTGCAGCCCAAATGAACATCCCTGTGCCAGCCCACCCCTCCCAATGCATGCATCACCCCTACCATTCAGGTCATGGTAAGAACAAGGTAAAGTGACATTAGTCACCGAACCATAGATTCAGCCTGCAACATCCAAGGCTCCGAGTTTGGCTATATGCCAAGGCCATATTTGGCCAAAGAATGCCTGCCCTTTGAAATCCCAGCAGGCATACTCATACAAATTCTTGTCTATTCTTGCAGCCCTGGAGCAGAGAAAACAGTATCTCACTTGCCGATTTTTTTTTGTATAACACTTTCAAGAAAATCTTCATAATGACTACACACCTGAACATTTAAATTCAAATCCTCTACAAGTCTGTGGCACTAATGGCCTGTCATTGTTCTTTGAGAGCCATCATGGAATGAATTTGCATATTTTTATCCCACGCTAGAATACATCCTAATGAGGAACACAGTTAATGAAGGGGTGATTCTCCAGACAAAAAGGTACTTGGAGATGGCATTATTCAGCCAAAATATCTCTCTCAGATGACATGATCCTTTGGAGAATGAAATGTTCACATTCTGACTGAGGGGTTCAGGAAGAAATGAGTCCTCCGGTCTGAAAAGGGGAGTAGGAAGGGGAGCACAGAGGTGCAGCAATGTGAAAATGTCTCTATCGGATGGTTTCACGGTGTGATCTCGTCCATGTGAAAGAAGCCAGGCCTCCCATACTGAAAGCACAAAGGCAGGGCCCTTGGCTTGGCTCCCCAAGCAGCCATCGGGGATTCATCTGGAGGAACAGCTGGGGCTCCCGGCAGAAGGGAGAGGGTGCAGTCACCAGGCTTGCAGGACCACAAAGATCCACAGCTCTAACTCAGCTCTGACGCAGACCAGGGCCAGGCCAAGCTGGCCTTTCCCAGAGAACAGAGTCTGCTCAGGTTCCTGTTCTGGCCTCGTTGCAGATTTCAGATAGGTAACAAAAGTGGCATCTGGAACATTTCCTGGCAAGCAGGCATGTCTCCCTCCCCTCTCCCAGACCTCGTTCTCCATTTCTTCTCGCTCGGCTCCTTTTCCACAGTTAGGAGGAGCCTGGCATTGGTGTGAAACTGGCCTACATTCAAATCCAGCCTCCCCAGTTGTTTGCTATGTGGCTTGAAGAAAATTATTAAACTTGCCTAAGCCTCAGTGTCCTCAGCAAGATAATGCAGAGAACTCTTGCCTTACAGGGTTGCATGGAGATTGAGAAAATGTGAAACACTTGGCAAACATTAGTACTCAAAGTCAGGGTTTCTCAACCTCAGCATTTCTGATATTTTGCCCAGATCATTTGTGGGGATTATCCTGTGCATTTTAGGATATTTATGAGTATCCTTGATCTCTGCAAACTAGATGCCAGTGGTACTCACTCTCTGCTTGATTGGGACTTGCAATTTACCTGTCTCTACCTCTGTCTCCCTCTCTCTGTGTCTCTCGCAGGAAAATAAAACTGCCTTGTGCTGAGTAGCCCAGGTGGCAAGGAACTAAGGCCTCCAGTAAATAGCCAGCAAGCAACTGAGGCCAGCCTGCAGCCAAGTTAGTGAATGTGGAAGACACTCCCCCCTAGTTGAGTTGCCTGCAGCCCTGGACGGTACCTTGATTGTAACCTTGAGAGTCACACTGAGCTAGATGCATGCCCAGATTCCCGCCCTACAGAGATGGTACTAAATACTGTTCTTCGAAGCTGCTAAGTTTTTTGACAATTTATTATTCTCACAAACTAAGACAAAGACCAATAATGTATTAAATAATGTATCAGGTGCTGAATTGGGCAGCAGATGAGTGAGATGGTGTCTCTGCTCATAAAGGGCTTATAATGCAGAGGTGGCCCACAGGGACAGATCCTAAGGTTTCTATGGCTTTCCTTTCCTTTCCTTCTCTTTTTCTTTTCCTTTTCCTGTCCACATTTGCATCCATGACATTAGTCTATCCCACAGGTATCACATGGTTGACCTTAATGTTTAGTTCTTGAACTTATTCAAACATCTTAAAATTAATTCTCTCTTTACTTCTTTGGAGGGTTGGCGTTTACCCTTTAAAATTGTATTAAAAGCACAATGAGATATCAAATGGCAATTATCAAAAAGACAGGAAGTAAAAAATATCGGCAAGGATGTAGAGGTAAGGGAACCGTTGTGCACTGTTGGTGAAAATGTAACTTGGTACAACCACTATGGAAAACAGCATGGAGGTTCCTAAAAAATAGAACTACCCTGTGATCCAGTATTTCACTTCTGAGTATTACACTGAAGAAAAGAAAACACTAAATAAAAAAGATAACTCATATACCTCCACATTTTGGAAGGGCAAGAGCAGAACTCGCCTTAGAGGTGGTTGAAACCAGGACTAGAGCATCATCAGTGATCACTCTCGTCTCTCATCTCAGCCTCTGCGAGTGGGCTCCATCCTTCCATGCTGAGTCCTCTATGAGTCAGGAGATGTGACCACCAGGAGCTCCCAGCTCCGAGCCGTGCAGCTTTGTGACCAGAGAGGAAAGGGGCATCGTTCTTCTGGCTTGAAAATTCCCAGAGAATCTTTCTGATTGGTTTAATCTGCTGATCAATCACTCTAGCCAGGGGCATGAGGTATTAGGATAAACTCAGCTGGAGTCATGTTCTCATACTGTTGCTAGAAAAAAGTGTTTGTTACTAGAAAAAGCAGAGAAAAGGATGATGGGCAGCCAAGAACAAAAGGCATCTATCAGTTAAAAAAAAATCCAGGGAGGATCATAAGATGCATATTATTCTCCAATTAGTTTTAATCAGTAAATTATATATTGTGGACTTCTTTCCATATCAATATATATTATGATCTGTTTACTAGACCATACATACTCAATTGAACAGAAATGTGAAACTTTTCATTTTCTCTCTTATCATTTATTTTAATCATACTCCATAGAATCTCCCTTTCTGACCCTTCAGGTCAGTTCAGTCACTCAGTAATGTCCAATTCTTTGTGACCCCACGGAATGCAGCATGCCAGACGTCCCTGTCCATCACCAACTCCTGGAACCTGCTCAAACTCACGTTCATTGAGTTGGTGATTCCATCCAACCATCTCATCCTCTGTCGTCCCCTTCTCCCACCTTCCATCTTTCCCAGCATCAGGATCTTTTCCAATGAGTCTATTCTTCACATCAAGTGGCCAAAGTATTGAAGCTTCAGCTTCAACATCAGTCCTTCCAATGAATATTCAGGGTTGATTTACCTTAGAACTGACTGGTTGGATCTCCTTGCAGTCCAAGGGACTCTCAAGAGTCTTCTCCAGCACCACAGTTTGAAAAAATCAGTTCCTCAGCATTCAGCCTTCCTAATGGTCCAACTCTCACATCCATACATGACTACTGGAAAAACCATAGTTTTGACTAGATGGACCTTTGTCAACAAAGTAATGTCTCTGCTTTTTAATATGCTGTCTAGATTGGTCATAGCTTTCCTTCTATGGAGCAAACGTCTTTTAATTTCATGGCTGCAGTCACTGTCTGCAGAGATTTTGGAGCCCAAGAAAATAAAGTCTGTCACTGTTTACATTGTTTTCCATCTATTTGCCATGAAGTGATGGGAATCGATGCCATGAACCTAGTGTTTTGAATGCTGAGTTTAAGCCAGCTTTTTCACTCTCTTCTTTCACTTTCATCAAGAAGCTTTTTAGTTCGTCTTCACTTTCCGCCATAATGGTGGTATCATCTGCATATCTGAGGTTATTGATATTTCTCCCAGCTTGTGCTTCATCCAGCCCAGCATTTCACATGATGGACTCTGCATATAAGTTAAGTAAGTAGGGTGACAACATATAGCCTTGTCTTACTCCTTCCCCAATTTGGAACCAGTCTGTTGTTCATGTCCGGTTCTAATCATTGCTTCTTGACCTGCATACAGGCTTCTCAGGAGGCAGGCAAGGTGGTCTGGTATTCCCGTCTCCTTAAGAATTTCCCACAGTTTGTTGTTATTCACACAGTCAAAGTCTTTGGCACAGTCAGTAAAGCAGAGGTAAATGTTTTTCTGGACCAGTCTTGCTTTTTTTGTGATCCAGCAAATGTTGGCAATTTGGTCTCTGACTGTGCCTTTTCTAAATCCAGCTTGAATTCTGGAACTTCTCAGTTCACGTACTGTTGAAGCCTTACTTGGAGAATTTTGAGCATTGCTTTGCTAGCATGTGAGATGAGTGCAATTGTGTGGTAGTTTGAACATTCTTTGGAATTGGAATGAAAGCTGACCTTTCCCAGTCCTGTGGCCACTGCTGAGTTTTCCAAGTTTGCTGGCATATTGAGTGCAGCACTTTAACAACATCATCTTTTAGGATTTGAAATAGCTTAACTGGATCCATTACCTCCATTAGCTTTGTTCAAGGTGATGCTTCTTAAGGCTCACTTGACTTCACACCCCAGGATATCTGGGTCTAGGTGAGTGATCACACCATTGTGGTTATCTGGGCTAGTGGTTATTCTGACCCTTAGTCTTGGCAAAACTCAGCTTTCTGGTCACTTTTTAAAATTTTTAAAATGACTTGTCCTGTAAAGAGTTGTTTAAACCTAAATCTCATATGCAGTTTAATATTCATTCTGTCCCTCAAACCTGCCAGTGTGGTGTGGGCTTCCATCAAGCAATTTGGAGTGAAGAGGGGAGTGGGTTACTGTTTCACTTTTCTGTTCTCTCTCTTTAATGGTTGCAGTGCGAAGTATATTATATTCACCTTAGGTTTTGATTGAATAACAGAGACAAGTGTGTCCTATTCATGTTAGTTTTTGATTGAATTTGAATCCCCCCAAATTCATATGTTGAAGCCCTAACCCCTTATACATCAGAATGTGACTGTATTTGGAGATAAGGCCTTAAAAAAAAGGTGATTAAGTTGAATGAGGCCATTAGGTTGGCCCATATCCAATCTGACTGTTGTCCTTATAAGAAGAGAAAATTTGAATATACTGACACCCAGAGCTCCCAGGCACAGAGGGACAGCCGTGTAAAATCAGGAAAGCCAGCCCTGCAGTTGGGGTGTTGTGACGGTGCTTACTGTACTCTAGAGGCTGCCTTTCGTGGGACACGCGTTCATGGGCACTCACGTGTGGCTTCTTAAGGGGGGATCACAAAGTTCTCAGGACACAGTTCTTTGGCATGGTAAATATGCTTTTTCCAGTTCCCTCTTGATGCCCACCCAGGACAGTTTACTCTTCCGCCTCTTGTTTGCAAGGGGTCTCCCTCCTGGTGACCAGTTCACTCAGGGAGGGACCCAGCAGGGTGTCTGGAGCTTGGCTATGTTCCAGGGTCATTTCATTCTCAGGAAGCTGGCACAGCCTTGTCACACCCAAGCGTGGGTGGGCAGACAGCTCCATCTCTATGTCATCTTTGCCCAGATGTCTGTTTCCTTTTATTCCCCACTCAAGCAGACATCTCAGAGGACACCTGAACAGTTCCACTGAATAAGCAGGTATCTGAGCAGGAAGACCTCCCTTCTTACTTGAACTTTTAATCTTTGCATGTTTCCTCTTACTTAATTCTTTTGAGAGAGTCTCCCTCCCGAGGAAAGAAAGGGAAACCATAACCCTCCCCCCTAAGCTGGCATCTCAAGACCTAAAATTCTCCTTGAACTTTGTTTCCTAAATCTATACATGTGTGGTTTGGAGGGAATTATACACTAATAGCTGGGTAGCTGAGCCAATTCAGCTGTTTCTTACCTGCCCCCCTGTTTCTTACCTGGCCCCCAGCTGCTGTAGGCTCCCTTTAGAATGTGGGTTATTTATCTCCGCAATCTCCAGTCAATTCTGAGACAGTCTTGGTAGAAGTCGGTTTACTTGAAACCTATTTTAATGATTTACAGAATATGAAAACAACGTCATTTAATTATTCCTCTCCAGGTAAACATTTGGATAAGGTCCAGGTTCTTGCTATTGCTTCCATCAACGTACTATTTGGGAGAACATCTGAGTGTTTGTATGTGTGTGCTTATGTATGGATGTTTCACAGGCTAAATCCCCGCTTTAAAACTGCTGAGTCAAAATAGAGGAAAATAACTTAAAAAGTTATTCTGTGCATTATCATAAACTTTTTCAGTTAAGTTCAATCACTCAGTCCTGTCAGACTCTTTGCAACCCCATGGACTGCAGCACACCTCCATGGACAGGCCCCATGGACAGGCTTCCCTGTCCATCACCAACTCCCGGAGCTTACTCAAACTCATGTCCATTGAGTCAGTGATGCCATCCAACCATCTCATCCTCTGTCATCCCCTTCCCCTCCTGCCCTCAATCTTTCCCAGCCTTAGGGTATTTTCTAATGAGTCAGTTCTTCACATCAGGTGGCCAAAGTATTGGAATTTCAGCTTCAGCATCAGTCCTTCCAGTGAGTATAAAATATCATAAACTTTTTGCATTATCACAAAGTAAAGACTTCTTAATGTTGGTGTAGAGCCCTATGAATTTTAATACACATCTAGGTTCTTGAAGTCACCACTACAATCAGGATACAGATCTATCCATCACCCCAAACACTTTGTCATGCTGTCTTTCTATTTTGCACTCTTCCTCCCACCCCGACCCCTGATAACAACTCGTTTGTCCCAGAATAATTTTAAATGGTACTAATCTTCTACTTGTTCAGTTTGATTGATTGGCAAAGTAATGAGTGCTCTGTCATAAACAGGTTCAAGACATTAGTAGCTGGGTCTGCTAAGATCATGTTCCCATGTAATTAATTCTAATGAGGAGATAAACTATTTAACTTTTTTCAAAAACGTTTAAATAGAATCATTTTTAAAATACTTTGGGCCTCAAGAAAGGTAAGCCTTATTAGCAGAGAATGTTCTATCATTATATGTAATTCCATGTGTTTTTAGAAATGCTTATGAACTAAATCATAGATTGTAAGATAAGTACAATTTAAATAAGAATAATATATATATTTCCCAACTGAAGACCTAGAATATTACAGTACTTCTAAACACAATGCCTTGTGTTCCCATCCATTAAGGCATTCTTCTTTCCTAGGGCTGAGGGTGGCCCTTCAAACCAAAATTGTTTGAATATTGTTTAAGTATTATTTTGGAAGGGGGATAGAATTTTTCTCTTTATAGCGACAACTGAAATTACATTGTGGTAAATAGGATGATGGCTCCCCAAAGATGTTTACAGCCTAACCCCTGGGACATGTGACAAAAGGGTCTTTGCAGGTGTGATTAACTTTAAGACCAGAGATAGGGAGATTATCCTGGTCTATTCAGGGAACGGTCCAATGTAATCACAAAAGGTCCTTGTAAGAAGTCAGGAGGGTCAACGTCAGGAAAGGAAACGTCATGATGGAAACAGAGGTTGGAGTGATATAAGAAGGAGATCATGAGCTGAGAAATGCTGGAGGCTATAGAAACTAGAAAAGTCATGAAGATAACAAGTTGAAAGTAATATACTATCCATGTTTTTAAAAATTTTATCAAATGCTCTAAATATAACGGTACCTAAATGTTTTTATTTAGTACAATTTCAAACTTTCCCAAAAGTCAAAAGAATAGTCTAAGAAACATCTGTATTCCCTTTATCTGGATTCAGCAGTTGTTAATATTTTGCTCCATTTGTTTTATTATTTGCTCCGACTTTCTATTTTTTAACCATTTGAAAGCACCTTGCAGATATTATGAACCTGTCCCCATACATTCTCTAACATGTGTTTCCTAAAATCAAAATCACAAGCTGTAACTTCGATGTAATCAAAGTTGGGCTTCCCTGGTGGCTTAGATGGTAAAACATCTGCCTGCAATGTGGGAGACCAGGGTTCAATCCCTGGGTCAGGAAGATCCCCTGGTGAAGGAAATGGCAACCCACTCCAGTACTCTTGCCTGGGAAATCCCATGGACGGAGGAGGCTGGTCGGCTACAGTTCATTGGATTGCGAAGAGTTGGACATGACTGAGCGACTTCACTTTTGATGTAATACTTTAACCTATAATTCATATTTAAATTTCCCCAGTGGTCCCAGTAATGCTTTTTATAGTCATTTCCCCCTAGTCTAGGATCCAATCTAGGGGCATACATTGCATTTAGTTGTCATGTCTCTTTAGCTTCTTGTAACCTGGAACAGTTTGTTCATCTTCCCTTGTGTTTCTTGTTTTTGACAATCGTGGAATCATGCTTCCCAGGTGGCTCAGTAGGAAGAATCCAGCTGTCAATGCAGGAGACACAGGAGACACGGGTTTAATGCCTGGGTCAGGAAGATCCCCTGGAGTAGGAAATGGCAGCCCACTCTAGTATCCTTGCCTAAAAGAGTCCATAGACAGAGGAGCCTGACAGGCTACAGCCCATGGGGTCGCAAAGAGGTGGACACAACTGAGCAACTAAGCACAAATGCACAGGCTGGGTATCTTTTAGGGTTTCTTCTTTCTTTTACTTTTTCTTACATTTCCTCATGATTTAATTAAGATTATGCATTTTCAGCAGGTATACCAGAGGTGTGATGTGGTTGCCCTTCTCTGTGTCTCACATCAGGCACACAAAGGTCACCTTGTTCCATGGTCAGCAATGTGACTCATCTGGGCAGTTACTATGTCCCTGCTATGTAATTAATAAGTAATTTGTGGGCAAGTACTTTGAGATTACCATCTCAACCAAAAAAAACTGTAGCATTGACTCTAGCCTTCCCTGTTTCTATTTTTTAACTTCCTTCTCCAGACATTGAGAAACCTGGCTTCCGTGTCTAATATGATATTTCCATGATCTAATATGATATTCAAATAGGCTCAGCTATTTAAAATGGTCTTTAGTGTCACTATTTTCCATTGCTTACAATTCATAGTCATTCACTATCTCTAAAAATAAAGAAAATTTATGTGCTTACAGTTGCAAAACCTTATTCAAATTATGTTTAAGGTTTTTTTTTTTTTGCAATTTTATTATTTCATAATTATTTTCCCAGGTTACTTTTTTTTTTTGCCTCAACTTTATTTTTTTTAATTTTTACTTTATTTTACTTTACAATACTCTATTGGCTTTGCCATACATCAACATGAATCCACCACAGGTGTACACGAGCTCCCAATCCTTTGGACTTTCATGTTACCAAAATATTTCCCACTTTTCTATGTTATTTTCATTTTTATCTTGTGATTATTGCAGCGGAGGAAGAGATATCTTATTGGAATATATATAAAGAATTTATAATTTAGATGATAAACCATTCTTTAGTAAGACTTTCAGCTGACCTATAGGTATAGGTATGAAAGATCTTGGCATCAGTGGCATAGCTATGGTTACTCAAGTTCCAGAGAATACCATGAAACAGCCAACATAGGTGGGCCTCTTGGGGGGTAAATGTTTCTCTTTTTTCCACATGAGGGCCCTTATGACTCTCGTGGGAAACTGAGTTACTGATACAGACTTCAGGTGGGTTCTAGGGATGTCTAAATGACTCAGTGATCACTGCCTCAGGAAGCTAACTGACCTGTACTTCCTTCTAATACAAGGTCAGGTTGGGCCAGCCTCAGGAAGACTTTTTTCTAAAGGATTATCTAAACTTGTGGGTAGTTTTCCATTTCTTGGAAATGAGAAATTTAAAATCAGAACCCATAGTTGCGTAAACTAGCTTGACTGACTCAAGGCCAAAAGAGTCAGGGAAGAGGTGGTCATGATAAAAATCAGACTGACGAAGAGTCCCTCTACTGTGGGAAGAATGGTGATGCTTCGAGGATACTATGGAGGAGAGGAGGACCAAGGATCATCATCAGTGCACCGCGAACCCGAGGGACCTCAGACGAGGTTCATGAAGGCATCTGACACGCATTCCCAGGAAAGAGCGCATGGGTTTGGCACCAAACACAACTTTGATCTGAGTCTTGGTTTATGGAATGACTTTCAGTAATTTGTTTATTGAGTGGCTCTAAATTCTTCACGCTTTTTAAGATTTAGTTTCCTTCTATTCAATAGGGATTGTAAAGCTGCTTATATTACATAGTTGCTGCACAGATTTCTTAATGTATGCCAAGCTCAGTAAATGTCAGCTAGTAGTAAGTCTACAAAGTCTATCCACTATAGAGTTTAACTTGTCAATTCTTAGTTTTGTGAGAATCTGGGGGAAGGGTCAAAATGGTCACTTTTTAACTGGCAAGCTAGTGTCTAAAACAACAAGATCTTGTCTTGCAACCACCTGGGTGGGGTGGATGAGTGAACTCGGGAGCAGTGATGATGGTACAGATGAAGGAAACTCGTCACCCCTATGTAGTACCATGTACTTAACGGTGATGTTATATACTGCATGGACATAGATCAGAACAGAGTGAGCAGCTACAATGGCATGACCATGTGTGTATAAACCACAGGTCTGTCTTTGGCAATCGTTGGTAGAACTACCACATCTCCAATATGTCATGACATGGGGAAATGTTTAGGAGATAATGCTAAGAGAAGAAAAGCAGGCTGACTGGCTGAGTCCCATACTCACTATCAGTAATTAGGAGGCACATAAGTTTGAGTCAGAAACCCTGTCTCCCCCCCAGTATACTGGAGCCTGTGGGCATGGGCCTGTAGTCTTCGTGTGTGTCCAGCACACAAGATCTGGGCACTTTTCTTGCTTTTGACCGTGGTGATCAAGCGTGCTCCCAGCTTGGTTTCTGCCATACGCTCTCAATACTGACTTCCTTAGTGTCTATTAGTAGCCACTGTAGGCTCCAGAAGCCCCATGCTTCAGGTGCTGACTCTAGGATATCAGATGTGTTCTCAGGTCACCTGGGATTTGCCCTTCCTCCAGGGGACATCCAGGGACAATAAGTCTTATTCTCCCTGTGGAAGGAAACTTCTCAGTCAATAGGATCACCTTGGGTCTCATCCAGCATGGGTCCCCAGACCAAGGAATGAACACATTCTAGACTTTTATTGGCAACTAGGACCCAGGAACTGATCTCAGCATGCCTCCCTTGGCTTCGTGCTACCTGGATTTTGACTTCTCAGCCAAATTGGTTATATAAAGAGGATTCAGCTATAGCCCACTTCTGAGTAACAGACATTATCATCCACGCTTGGCAAAAACGAGAGTGTGAAATGTGAGTCAGTTGTTTTATTCTACTTCCTAGTGGAGAGAGACAGTATCTAATCCCATGTGAATCGAGTCATTCAGGAAGAAACCCTATCCTAGAGAATTATTCAGATGTGATGGCGGTGGCTCTTAATTAGCCACAGGTTGACTCAGGGGGTGGGGGACCTGACGCAACAAGATGGCTGCAGCACACCTGCTCGTGGCCATCACCCCAGACTGGCCTCTTGCTCGTCTCCAACACGGGTACCTCTCCCTCTAGCAAATGATCCCCATTATCATCACCACCTGTTTAAGTGAAGCACAGTCAGGTTTTGATGTTACATCCATCCTCCCCAACACACAGGCTACCAGGAAGGCATGTTCTTTGCTGGACGCTGAGATGAAGCCAGTGAGCAAGGCTGGAGGGAGACTCAGAAGCAGAGCTAAGTTGCTCGCCATGATGGGGTTCCGGGGTAGAGGAGGGGGAAATTAAAACAAAAGTTCCAGGGGGACATCCAGGAAGAACAGACATAAGACAGCCAGGTCTAGAACTGTTTCAGCAAAGGGTGAGGAAAAATCCAGGTTGGAGATCAGATACCTGCTAAGACAATTTGGAGTATTTCACTGGTGTGTCATAATGGAAACCAAACTTCTTCCTCTATCCCCCATGCAGAATGTTAGTCAGCACCTGTGTTCATTGATGATTTTGGTGTAAGGCAGAGTGTCTATTTATTGGAGAGAAGAGAGATGCTATGTCTTGCATCAGGGTTAGCAGATCAATAGAAAGGTAGTTCATAGGATCAGCCACACTGAAGTTACTAGTGTAATCACAGTATTTATTTAATACCTATACCTACCCCCCATCTTCCCACCTAATCCACAAACTGCATGAGAATAGGAATTGTGCCTCTTATTAGCATGTCACCAGTCCCTGGCACAATGTTGGCACATATTGTTGTTATTCCATCACTCAGTTGTGTCTAACTCTTTGCAGTCCCATGGACTGCAGCACACTTTTCTGTCCTTTATTGTCTTCCAGATTTTGCTCAAATTCACATCCATTGATTCCATGATGCTGTCTAATCATTTCATCCCCTGCCCCCACCCCCTTCTTCTCCTGCCTTCAATCTTTGCCAGCATCAGGGTTTTTTCCAAAGAGTTGACTGTTCCCATCAGGTGGCCAAAGTATTGGAGCTTTAGCAACAGTCCTTCCGATGAATATTCAAGGTTGATTTCCTTTAGGATTGACTGGCTTGATCTTGCTGTCCAAGGGATTGTCAAGCGACTTCTCCAGCACCACAATTGGAACGCATCAATTCTTTGGTGCTCAGTCTTCTTTGTGGTCCAACTCTCACATCTGTACATGACTACTGGACAAACCATAGCTTTCACTATATGGAACTTTGTTGGCAAAGTGATGTTTATGCTTTTTAATGCACTGTCTAGATTTGTCATAGCTTTCCTTCCAAGGAGTAAACATTTTCTAATTTCATGGTTGCAGTCACCATCTGCAGTGATTTTGGAGCCCAAGGAAATAAAATTTGTGGGTGTCCAAATATATGTTGGATGAATACACAAATGAATGACTTTACTTGGTGGCTCCATACAACTTCTGGTTCCTAGATGAACAGTAATCTAAAAGACAGTATTTGTTTTTCCCTTTGCCAAGAATCTGAAGGACACAAGAGAAGGCTGATGACTTGGAGGGTGATGGGTCCAGCAGCAGTAGCAGCAGCTTTTAGGGTATTCTTTTTAAAAAGACGCTCTTTGGCTCCAATGACATTGTACTATTGGCTGACAACAGAGCTGGAAATAATGATACTTCATATGCATGAAATAATACAGGACATGAAGTTCCCCCACTTTATTTGCAGTGGAGAAAGCCAGTCTGATTTCACTAGGTATTAAAGTCACAACAGTGCTATGGGATTTTACATGCTGATTTATAACAAAAAAGAAAGAAAAGCTCTGTGTGAAGAGTTACAAACGTTCTTTCCCTGTTTACTCTCTGGGTACTTTGATTGCGAAAAGGAATTGAACTCTCCATTGTACTCAAACATGATACTTAGAAATATAAAGTATATGTAGTTGAAATAACCTTCAGTGTTTTCCCTTAGGCTAAAATGAAACTTCAGAGAAGGCAATGGCAACCCACTCCAGTACTCTTGCCTGGAAAATCCCATGGATGGAGGAGCCTGGTAGGCTGCAGTCCATGGGGTCGCTAAGAGTCGGACACGACTGAGCGACTTCACTTTTACTTTTCACTTTCATGCATTGGAAAAGGAAATGGCAACCCACTCCAGTGTTCTTGCCTGGAGAATCCCAGGGACGGGGGAGCCTGGTGGGTTGCCGTCTATGGGGTCACACACAGTCGAACATGACTGAAGTGATTTAGCAGCAGCAGCAGCAAAATGAAACTTATTAAATTGAGAAGGAAAGTGTCCCGGGCCTGCAATGTGTCACTAGAAGAGGGTGGTATTTTGAATCAGAAGATGTGGGTTGAAGGCCCAGCTCAACCCTTCACCAGCTCTGTGGGCTTGGAGGAGTAAAGTGAATGAAAGCTCAGGGTTTCAGTTCACTCATCTGTAGAATAAGAATATCACTATGATGTGTGTACACGTATGTGACATTCTGGTGAAATCGTTTTAATGTAGCTCCTTTGGCTTAGCCATTCTCATGTGACCTAAAAAATAACAAATCCTTTACCCTTTCAGTTCAGTTCAGTTACTCTGTCATGTCTGACTCTTTGCCACCCCATGGAATGCAGCACGCCAGGCCTCCTTGTCCACCACCAACTCCCAGAGTTTACTCAAACTCATGTCCATTGAGTCGGTGATGCTATCCAACCATCTCATCCTCTGTCATCCCCTTCTCCTCCCGCCTTCAATCTTTCCCAGCATCAGGGTCTTTTCAAATGAGTTCTTGGCCTCAGGTGGCCAGAGTATTGGAGTTTCAGCCTCAACATCAGTCCTTCCAATGAATATCCAGGACTGATTTCCTTTAGGATGGACTGGTTGGAACTTTACCAGTCTTTAAAGAAATTTAAAGCAACATATGTATGAGAATCCTTATTCCAGTCCTGTGTCCCAGTCTAAGCCTGGCCCAGAGTAGAAACTTAGGTGGCAAAGACGAATTAATAGCCAGTGACAGTTACTATATGTAGAACTTGATAATTAAGGAGAGAAAAAGATANTGGATGGAGGAGCCTGGTAGGCTGCAGTCCATGGGGTCGCTAAGAGTCGGACACGACTGAGCGACTTCACTTTTACTTTTCACTTTCATGCATTGGAAAAGGAAATGGCAACCCACTCCAGTGTTCTTGCCTGGAGAATCCCAGGGACGGGGGAGCCTGGTGGGTTGCCGTCTATGGGGTCACACACAGTCGAACATGACTGAAGTGATTTAGCAGCAGCAGCAGCAAAATGAAACTTATTAAATTGAGAAGGAAAGTGTCCCGGGCCTGCAATGTGTCACTAGAAGAGGGTGGTATTTTGAATCAGAAGATGTGGGTTGAAGGCCCAGCTCAACCCTTCACCAGCTCTGTGGGCTTGGAGGAGTAAAGTGAATGAAAGCTCAGGGTTTCAGTTCACTCATCTGTAGAATAAGAATATCACTATGATGTGTGTACACGTATGTGACATTCTGGTGAAATCGTTTTAATGTAGCTCCTTTGGCTTAGCCATTCTCATGTGACCTAAAAAATAACAAATCCTTTACCCTTTCAGTTCAGTTCAGTTACTCTGTCATGTCTGACTCTTTGCCACCCCATGGAATGCAGCACGCCAGGCCTCCTTGTCCACCACCAACTCCCAGAGTTTACTCAAACTCATGTCCATTGAGTCGGTGATGCTATCCAACCATCTCATCCTCTGTCATCCCCTTCTCCTCCCGCCTTCAATCTTTCCCAGCATCAGGGTCTTTTCAAATGAGTTCTTGGCCTCAGGTGGCCAGAGTATTGGAGTTTCAGCCTCAACATCAGTCCTTCCAATGAATATCCAGGACTGATTTCCTTTAGGATGGACTGGTTGGAACTTTACCAGTCTTTAAAGAAATTTAAAGCAACATATGTATGAGAATCCTTATTCCAGTCCTGTGTCCCAGTCTAAGCCTGGCCCAGAGTAGAAACTTAGGTGGCAAAGACGAATTAATAGCCAGTGACAGTTACTATATGTAGAACTTGATAATTAAGGAGAGAAAAAGATAACCATTGCTGGAAAAAAAAGAATTGCTATTTATTACAAAAAACAACCTGAGTGGTGGCATAATTTGTGCTGGGATAGGTATTTTGTTTAGGGAAATATATAGCAGGTCACTTTGGGAATGGGCTGGGTCTGAAAGGTGGGAGAAACAGACACACACAGCGAGAAGGCTGAATTTCTCTGCAAAATAAATGAAGGAACGTGTGGGGTTTCTCAGGGGCAAACTAGCAGAGTGAAGGCAAATGGCTCAGGTCAGTGAGAGAAGGCAAAAGTGAAGGGAGAGACCCAAGGTGATGGCGAGGTCGGTCCTGAGAAGGAGCTCCTGTGACAGAGGATAGTGCAGACCAGGGTTGTTCCAATTCTTCTTAGGTTTCCTTCCTAAGTTCTCCGTTTCAGAGAGCAATTAATAAAAGGTACAATTTTAACTCAATAAAACCAGCAACTCCTGAAATGTGGGAAGATGAAAACAATGAGCTATAAATGCATTCCTAATTTACAATGTTTCTTCCCATTTGCAGTTTTGCTACTGTGTGTCTAGGTATGACTTCATTTATCCTTATTTGGGACACCGTACTTCATAATTCTGAGGACTTACATCTTTAACTCTGAAAAACTTTCTCAGATTTGATCTTTTTCATATTCCCTCTCGTATCTCGATTCTTCTGCTTTGTCTTTCTGGAACTCCTCTTTGGCAATTTTGAACTTTAGTTGAGACTGTGTGTTTCCAGAAAGCAGGAACGGTTAAGAAATCCCCTCAGTTCTTTTGTGTTCTGGAAAAGCTGAAGTCAAAGGACCAACCTGCCCTTGTATCCTCTGCTATAAAGCCCATTTCTTTCCTTCCTTATGGGCTCCCGAAAGACTCTCCATGATTCTCTTCTTTACTTGACTCGGTAGGATCTCAAGTCCCCTTCTTTTTCACAGAGACAGGCCTCATCAATGAACACTCATCTATTGTGATAGCCTATTTAACATCGTCTCCTTAATTTTCTGGTTCACTTTATCTTTGATACATTAAAAACATATAGGATTAACCTTCTTATTCATTTCTCCGTATTTCTATTCCTATTTCATACCTTTGCCCTCTTTATCCCTCTGTGCTGCATTGCATATAATTGGCTAACATCTATACACCAGTTCACTAATTCTCTATTCAGTGCTTATCTAACAAACAGGTTTTCATTTCTAAAAGTTCTAATTGCTCTCTCTCCCTCTCTGCCTGTCCCCCCCCCACATCCTATCTCGTTCTTTCATTATTATGTAATTATTTTCAACATACTTTTTTATTGTGCTCCATGTGGGATCTTAGCTCCCTGACCAGAAATCAAACCCATGCCCTCTGCTTTGGAAGACAGAGTCTTAAGCACTGGACCACTAGGGAAGTCCCAACCTATTTCCGTTGTAGTCTTATGAATGGCTCTTCTTTCTTCAGTCCTTAAAAATGCTGCTTCTCCTGATGGTTGCATCTGCCAGTTCGCCCTCACAGTAGATCACTTCCTTGTATAGTGTATAATGTTCTCATTGTGACATTATCTCAGTGTCTTTTTTTCCCCCAGAGTGGTGATTGCTGTGGGCTCTGAATTGTAGAAGCATTCTTACAAAACTATTTTGAGTTTGCTTCTGCTTCAGTCCTAGTGGAAGAAAGTGAAAGTATTAGCCGTTGAGTCATGCCTAACTCTTTGTGACTCCATGGACTGTAGCCTGCCAGGCTCCTATGTTCATTGAATTCTTCAGGCAAGAATACTGGAGTGGATTGCCATTCCAAGGGATATCCTCTCCCCAGGGATCAAACCCAGCTCTCCTGCACTGCAGGCAGACTCTTTACTGCCTGAGCCACCAGGGAAGCCCTCAATTGTAGCAGTTTCACTAATGTTAGCATCAGTTTATCACGTTGGTTTCTTATAATATAAAGATAGCTAAATGTTGAGCCTTATATCCTTATGTTGTACAGCTCTGATTTTTCATGAGTTATGTACAGTTTTTCCACCCAGACCTCTCATTACTTNAAAGAAAGGCAATGCCAAAGAATGTTCAAACTACCATACAATTGCACTCATTTCACATGCTAGCAAGATTATGCTCAAGATCCTTCAAGCTAGGCTCTAGCAGTACGTGAACCAAGAACTTTCAGATGTACAAAGCGATTTAGAAAAGGCAGAGGAACCAGAGATGAAACTGCCAACATATGCTGGATCATAGAAAAAGCCAGGGAATTCCAGAAAATAATCTGCTTCATGGACTATATTAAAGCTTTTGACTGTGTGGATCACAACAAACTGGAAAATTCTTAAAGAGATGGGAATACCAGACTACTTTACCTGTTTCCTAAGAAACCTGTATGCAGGACAAGAAGCAAAAGTTGGAACTAGGCATGGATCCCTGGACTGATTCAAAATTGGGAAAAGAGTATGTCAAGGTTTTATATTGTCATCCTGCTTATTTAACTTATATGCAGAGTAAATCATACAAAGTGCTGGACTGGATGACTCACAAGCTGGAATCAAGATTTATGGGAGAAATATCAACAGCCTCAGGCAGATGATACCACTTTAATGGCAGAAAATGAAGAGGAACTAGAGAGTTTTTTGATGAAGGTGAAAAAGAGCCTTTTGATGAAGATGAAAGAGGAGAGTGAAAAAGCTGGCTTAAAACTCAACATTCAAGACACTAAAGTCATGCATCCGGTCCCATCACTTCGTGGCAAATAGATGGGGAAAAAATGAAAACAGTGTCAGATTTCATTTTCTTGGGCTCCAAAATCAATGGGGATTGAAGCCATGAAATTAAAAGACACTTGCTCCTTGGAAGAAAAGCTATAACAAACCTAGACAATGTATTAAAAAGCAGAGACATCACTTTGGTGACAAAGGTCCGTATAGTCAAAGTTATAGTTTTTCTAGTAGTCATGTAAGGATGTGAGAGTTATACCATAAAGAAGGCTGAGTGCCAAAGAATTAATGCTTTCAAATTGTGGTGCTGGAGAAGGCTCTTGAGAGTGCCTTATACTGCATGGAGATCAAACTAGTGAATCCTAAAGAAAATCAACCCTGAATATTCACTGGCTGGCCTGATGCTGAAGTTAAAGCTCCAATACTTTGACTACCTGATGTGAAGAGCCTACTCATCGGAAAAGACCCTAACGCTGGGAAATATTGAAGGCGGGAGGAGAAGGGGATGACAGAAGATGAGATGGTTGGATGGCATCACTGACTCAATGGACATGAGTTTGAACAAACTCTGGGAGATGGTGAAGGACAGGGAAGCCTGGCATGCTGCGTCCATGGGGTCACCAAGAGTCAGACATGACTTAGCAACTGAACAACAAATACTGAATTTCTCTATTTTCCTTTCTCTGCCTTATGCTAAGGAAAGAAATTTTATATAGTTTTCCTTTTTACCTTTAAATTGTCAGTTTGGAGAGAAGATCTGTGCTGTTTATTCATTTATTCTTCCTTCATTTAATACATGTTTCTTATGTGCTTGGTACTACACTGGAAGCTAGGACTGCAGAGGGGGCCCTGCCCTCATGGAACTCACCATACGGCAAAACAAGAAAGAGATTTTTAGTGATTCTGCAGCCATATGTGTGCAACTTGCAATAGTAATGACTATACTAGTGGTAAGAACAGTGTTATGGGAATTAAGAGGCAGCTGTTATTTCTGAGGCCAGAGGAAGAATGAAGGAGAGGCAGAGTTTAAGGAGCCTCATTGGGGCCAATCATTCCCGCAGATTCAGGGCTGGACCTTACAGGCATCTGGCTCAGAATCAGGTATTTGGGGTGGAGGAAGAAAAATGTAGATAAGAGATTCGTTCTGGAATTTTTAACTTTTGACTCTCTGCCAGAGCTCTACCTGGGAGGGAGCAGATGTTGAGAGGCACTATTTGACAAGAAAAGTAAGATTCAAAGTCTAGTCATTGAGATGCTATGGACTGTAGCCCTGAAGAGAAACAGGCTCCTCTGCTTATGGGATGCTCCAGGCAAGAATATTGGAGCCAGTTGCCACGCCCCTCTTCAGGGGATCTTCCCAAGCCAGGGATCGAACTTGTGTCTCTTCTGCCCCCTGCATTGGCAGGGAATTTCTTTACCACTGGCACCACCTTGGAAGCCCAAATGAAACGACAAATGATGTCATATGAAGAAAAATCTGGCTTCTCTATGTCTGTTTCCACTCCATGTGACCAGTGAAATGTCCTAAGGCAATGCTGTCCAGGCTCCTGAGCTAGCATGTCCCCTTTCATTCATTCATTTCCAGCATTTACTGAGCACCTAACATGTGCCAGAAGCATGCTGACCACAGGGATGAGTTGGNCACTCCATGTGACCAGTGAAATGTCCTAAGGCAATGCTGTCCAGGCTCCTGAGTGAGCATGTCCCCTTTCATTCATTCATTTTCAGCATTTACTGAGCACCTAACATGTGCCAGAAGCATGCTGACCACAGGGATGAGTTGGTGAACGTAGCACATGGCATCAACCTTGTTTTTGGAACCGTGGTTCTATTTTGGTCAAATGTGCCAAATTTGTGTAAAGGGAGTTCATCAGCATTCAACTCAAAACCAAATAGGAGTATTTATTTTTAAAAAGGAATTCAGTTGAGTTTAAATAACATCAGAACATGTCACACGCAGGCATGGTGAGAATTAGGCCACCAGAACTGCATGGTGAGTCCTGGGATGCTTGTGTTGATGCTGGGACCACCACGACTTCCCAGTCCCATGGGATCTGGTGTGTCTTGTGGGTGTGGCAGGTTGTCAGGTGGGAATGTTGGCTGTGAATAAACAATACAAAGTTCAGAAGGCTCAGTGGTGCACCAGCACGAATCTTTCTTCCAGGGGTCATGGAGGAAATTCAATTGGCATTAGTGGAACACCGATGAAGACAAGATCCTTTTTAAAACAAAAATTAGCTGGGACTGGTCATAATGAACAGAACTTCCTGTCATGTTTTATAAATGTGGGAAATCTCAGTGAACAAAGAAACCCTCAATGTTACACTCCCCTTTGTACCTCAGAGGTGACCTTGGGGGCCAGGAGGCAAGGGAGGTCCTCCCAGAAAGCAAACCCAGGGACCTAGATTGGCTGGGTTGTGGGAACGGCTCATGTAGTTCCTGTCCTGTGGGAAATACTGCACGCTGGGGGCCAGTGGTGCCAGCCACTTTTCTGGGCGGGAGTTTTGTGGGATTCATCTTGCTTCTTCGTGACAAGACTTTGGGTTGTTTTGACTTGTGGAGGGGCTGGGTGTGTATTTTGTGGAAGTATGAGCATGTTTCAGACAGTGAGTGGGACATGGGGCCTGCTTGGATGTGGGAAAGCAAAAGAGGAAGACTTGGATGATGACAGCTGGGCAGCTGTGAGCACCACGATCCTTCTTCTCTTCCTCTCCAGAAGAGTCATTGTTTTGTTTTACGGTGACTCAGGCAAGGGGCTTCTATTTCTAATTTTAGGGATAAACACTGTTGTTATGTGTGAAGTATGGTAATCCCACTCCTTTCACTCTGGGTTGGCTTCACCAATGGGTCTGAGTTTAATTCTGGCTGATGAGGAGTGTGAGGTTCTGAGGAAGGGAGAGGAATTGAGAGAGAGCATGAAAGAGCTTCTTTTGTAGCCGTGAATGTGAATGTGAGAATGTGAAAATCATTTGGTCAAGTCTGACTCTTTGCGACCTCAAAGGGTATAGCCTGCCAGGCTCCTCAGTCCATGGGATTTTTCCAGCAAGAATACTGGAGTGGATTGCCATTCCCTTCTCCAGGGGAACTTCCTGACCCAGGGATTGAACCTAGGTCTCCTGCATTGCAGGCAGATTCTTCACTGTCCGTGCCACCAGGGAAGCCCTCTTTTGCAGCTGGAAGCTGTTATTTCTTCATTTGTCCCTTGGAATGATCTCAGTCACCTTGTATCTGTACGGTGCCCCCCTGTGGACAGTCTGATACAGAAAGAACCTAGGTCCATGTTGTTGTCATTGGACCAGTTTAACAAAGCTCCATACTTCTTGTGATGGAAAATAAGAGATTCTTCTTATTTGTTAAACCAGTTGGTAACTGGAGTTAGTAATGATTTGCATTCTAATTCCCATGGAGCTTAGAGAAGGAAACCTACAGGTGCTGATGGAAATTATATTCAGAATCTGTATCTCAGGCTGGGGAGAAAAGGCCTGACAGAAGAGCCCTGTGGATGAATTACGGTTTGCCTGCTTGGTAAAAATGAAAAGGATGGTGTTGTCTTCCAGAAATTATGATACAACTTGAAGTACAGGGTTATTTGTCTTTTGAGTCACTGAAGGCTATCTGCTGAAATACACAATATGCTGTCTGATTAGGATTTTTGGAAGGGTCACTTTTGAGAAGAGCTGTGCCCTGCTTTTCTTTCAAAAGCTCAGTTCTGAACAAGAAACTATTGTTTTTTCTCCTTCGTAAGAGGGAAGCAGCCTGGGTGTCCTCCCTCAAGCTGAACAGTATAATAATCTCAGTTAAACTCCCAGCATCAGAGGAGGAATTTCCCTCTTCTGCAAAGGTCCAGGCAGTTTGCCTGAATTATATCTTTTGCCATCAGGATCGATAGATGATCAGGAAAACTGACAGCTCCTTCTGCAGGGTCCTTAGTACTGAGTTCCAGCCTAACTTTACTTCGGTGAAAGTAAGATTTAAAATACAAAGCTGTGGATACACCTCTGCAATGAGAATGAACCACAGCCATATGCAGTAGTGTGGACATGTCTCACGAACGAGGAAAAAAGCCAGACACAAAAGAGAGTGCTGCAGGATGCCCTCAAGTATAAAATCAAGCAAGACTAATCCCTGATGTCAGAAGTCAAAAGAGTGCCTGTCCTGAGGTGGGGGATATTCCCCTGGCAGAGGGGCATGAAGTGTCTGTGGGAGATGTTCTCATTCTATTTTTCAAATTTTAAATTTTATTGAAATACAGTTGATTTACAATGTTGCGTTAATTTTTCATAGTTATACACATATTCTTCACTGTTACACATATATTCTTCATTGTTCTTTTTCGTATGATTTCCTATTATGGTTTATCACAGGATATTGAAAGATATCTCATTCTTGATCTGGGTGTTGGTTACACCCATGTATATATTTTCTGAAAAGTCATGATTTACATGGGCTTCCCTTGTAGCTCAGTTGGTAAAGAATCTGCCTGGGGTGCAGGAGACCTGGGTTCAATCCCTGGGTTGGGAAGATCCCTTGGAGAAGGAGATGGCAACCCACTCCAGTATCCTTGGCCTGGAAAATCTCATGGACAGAGGAGCCTGTTGAACTGCAGTCCATGGGGCCCCGACTGAGCAACTCACACACATAACACACAGGATTTATTAGTGTTTGGATTTGTATGTGTGTTACAATTCAATCCAAGTTTTGCTAAAATTAAAAAAAAATTACAAAACTGACCCTTGGAGGATGTCTACTGAAATTCACATGTTTAAGAAAGGCACAAGGCACCAGAAAATGAGAATTTAGAGCAATTGCTTCATTTCTCTTGTGTATTCATTTTAATCGCCTAAAAGCTGTTCAAACACCTGTTCTGGTCAGGGCTGTGGTTACAAGTGACAGACCAGAATTCCAAGTAGTTCATCTCAATCGGGAATGGGGTTGAGTGACCAAATTAAAGGACATTTTTTTAGAAAAACCAAGCCTGGGAAAGAGCAGGGAGGCACACGTGTCTCACGTGTGGGTGAATGCTCAAGTCACTTAGTTGTGTCTGACTCTTTGCGACACCATGGAACATAGCCCGCCAGGCTCCTCTGTCCAAGGGATTTCCCAGGCAAGAATATTGGAGCGGGTTGCCATTTCCTTCTCCAGGGGATCCTCTCCACCCGGGGATCGAACCTGCATCTTCTACATTGGCAAGCAGTCTTTACCATGGCGTCACCTGGGAAGCCCCAAGGGGGTCTCTGGAATAACCTGGTTCTCAAAGAGCATGAGGACCCTCTGCCTCTCCTCTACCGCCCTGTTGATGTGTTGTCAGCTCTCTTCTCTTTCCTTATAGAAAAGGAAGGCCAGAAACATGCCTTCACTTTGTTCTGTGTACGTTCAGCTTTAGTCACCAGGGGGAGACTCTCTGTGAAGTTCTAAAAATCCCAAGCAACGAAGTCCATAAGCCCCACTTCAGTTCAGTTCAGTCACTCAGTCATGTCCAACTCTTTGCGACCCCATGAATCGCAGCACGCCAGGCCTCCCTGTCCATCACCAACTCCCGGAGTTCATTCAGACTCGCACCCATTGAGTTAGTGATGCCATGCAGCCATCTCATCCTCTGTCATCCCCTTCTCCTCCTGCCCTCAATCCCTCCCAGCATCAGAGTCTTTTCCAATGAGTCAACTCTTTGCATGAGGTGGCCAAAATACTGGAGTTTCAGCTTTAGTATCACTCCTTCCAAAGAAATCCCAGGGTTGATCTCCTTCAGAATGGACTGGTTGGATCTCCTTGCAGTCCAAGGGACTCTCAAGAGTCTTCTCCAACACCATAGTTCAAAAGCCCCCCCTTGGGACAAGTTAACTATGGTTAGGCTCATGGGTCATGTAAGAAACAAAGATGTATGTATATATCCAATTCCATGAGAAACACAGATGAGATGGGTGACAATTTCTAGAAAAACAAGTGTAGTTGAGTGTTGGGCAGACAATCCTATACGTCTTCACAGTAATCACTAGGCTATTGTTTTCATATTAAAGTGGAGTTTCTATCAAGAAGAACTAAGAAATATAGAATTAGTTATTGAATATTCAAATAGCATTGTATGTTTGCAAATATTTTCCTTTCTTTCCAGCAACTTTGTTGGAGAGGATAGCACAGGCTGGATGTAGTTGTGATTTTCTTGTTGGCGTTGCTGGATTTTTAGGATTTCCAGGCATCAGAGTCTCTCCTATGTGTCAAAAGTGGAGACAGAGTAGACGTGATGCATGATCCCTGAAGAATGGCTGCAAACGGTGTTCTGGGAGACCATTCAGCCAGCATTTCTGAGGCATTGTCTGTGCAGGTGGTGAGGGAATGAATATTCAAGACCCAGATTTTTCCTCCGGTTTCTTCCTCATCTAACTAGAAGCTGTTTGAAGTCTGCCACCATCTCAACCTACTTATACAAACCCTAACATTTAAGAACAGTTGCTTGTCTCAGAATTAGTTAGGAAATGTTTCCCCAAATCTCCAGTACATCCTTTGCATGTTAAAGTATCCCATGCCGGCATGTCATTCCAAAGATTGGGGGTCAGACAGACGTGGCTATACATCCTGGCTCTGCACCTGCTGTCACTAGCAATGTAAAATGGGAATAATAGTAGGACCTACATCAGAAGTTGTTTTGAGAATTACGTATGAGAATCAAGTAAGATTAAGAGGATTGAGACTGCCTGCACTTGGCCAGGCACATAGAAAGTGCCAAATTGATATTTGCCATCAAGTAATCTTAGTTTTGCTATAAACCTCTGTTTCTCTGAAGCCCGGGATCCTGCCAACTTGTTTGTGTATGTGTTGTGTCTGTTAGATCACACATTCCTTAGGGCAGAGCTGAGGCTCATCTATCCTTCCAATGGGCTCAGCAATAGCCTGATGCCTCAGTAAACACTTGTGCAATAAATGTTTGCTGAATTGAATGTGTGTGTGTGCGACGTTTAATGATCCTTGGTTCATTGGTTCCCTCAAGAACCCAGAGCTTCCCTGGTGGCTCAGATGGTAAAGTGTCTGCCTGCAATGCAGGAGACCAGGGTTCGATTTCTGGGTTGGGAAGATCTCCTGGAGAAGGAAACGGCAACCCACTCCAGTACTCTTGCCTGGAGAATCCCACGGATGGAGGAGCTTGGTAGGCTATAGTCCATGGGGTTGCAAAGAGTCGGACACAACTGAGCAACTTCCCTATTCCCTATTCATTGGTTCCCTCAAGAACCCAGCAGCTCTGCAGAAAGATTTGGTGGGCAAATGAAGGCATAGTCACCCACGCTCTTCCACCTCAAGCCACACAGGTGTCTGCAGCTTCAACCTACCACAGGACCCTGGCACTTCTTTTTATGGGCTCACCTGGTAGATGGAGGTGATGGTACCATCAAGAGTTCTGGGTGTCCTTAGCTTGAGCCTCGATCATGTATTCGAATCCCCTTGAGGGTCTGGTAAAACACAGATTCCTGGGCCCAACTCAGTAGGCCTGGGCCAGGGAATGTGCACTTCTAGCAAGTTTCCAGGTGGCGCTGTTGTTGCTGGACCAGGACCACATTCTGAGCACTACGGGGTTACTAGAGCTCTGCTTCTCAGGCCTGGCTTCACACTGGAATCCCCTGGAAGCACTAGCAGAGGCGGTTAAATCAGAATCTCTGGGCAGAGGGTCCAGGACTGCATTTCAGCCCTCTGGGTGATTCCAGTGTGTCCAATGCTCATTGCCACTGTGGTACATCAACCAAAGCAAACGGAAAAGTCAGGGGCTGGAATAGGGACATGGAGAAAGACTTAGACCTATGGTGTGTAAACCAAAATTCCACATAATCAGCGCATGTGTTTGTGCACGCTCAGCTGTGTCCACCTCTTTGCCATTCCATGGACTGTAGCCCATCAGGCTCCTCTGCCATGGAGTTTCCAGGCAAGAATGCTAGAATGGGTTGCCATTTCCTCCTGTAGGAGATCTTCCCTACCCAGGGCTCGAACCCACATCTCCTGTGGCTCCTGCATTGACAGGTGGATTCTTCACCACTGAGCCTCCTGGGAAGCCCCTTGTGATCCGTACTGACTCTCAAATAGCTCCCCCACAGCTCTGTGGGGGCTTGGGTGTTGAAAGCCAGGGAATTGTTCAGTTAGGCAGCTTCCACAGTATGCTGGACATGCACAGCTGTGAAGGAAGCTACAGATGAAGATGCTTGGGCATAATTGGGGAACTCCTGTGTCGGCTGCGGTTACCACTGACCAGCAGTGGAGGTGGAGCTCTGGCTGGGCCCAGGGTGTGTCTTCCAGACTCTTCTGAAGCAGGGACAGCCTGAGCGCAGAGACCTAAAAGTATTGGCCTGGTGTCCTGTGAAATCCCTGCAGAAACCGGGTTTTCTAGATGCAGTCTGAAAATGTAGCAATGCTGGTTTTGTTTTTTTTTTCCTCTTTTCCTGTTGTTAATTTTCCAAACATACGTTTCTGATGAAAATGTGTCTCCTGTTGACTAATAGCCTGCATTTAGGGAGCACTTACATTTGTTGAGGTACTTTTCATGCATTAATTAGCTCTTCTAAAAGCCTGGGAATTAGGTGCTCTTATTATTCCAGTTTTACAGGAAATCAAAGCACCAACCGGTTAAGGCATGTGCCCAAGATCACCTGTTTAGCAAGTAGCAAAACCCATATTCCAATGCAGATTCTGGCTCCAGAAGCTTTTAGCATTCCAGTAGTTCTCACAGTGGCATGGCCTAGGGATCCCTGGGGTCTTAGAGACCCCTATAGGGAGTCTATGAGACCAAAGCTATTTCATAATAAGACTAAGATGATAGTACACTTCAGTCTCATTTTTTTTACAGAGGAATTTTCTGGAGAATATCCAATGGGTGATGAGATCATGGGTACTTGTATATTATCGTGTTTTAAATTTTTCTGTATTTAAGTTTCTAATATGATAGATATTGATAGATACAACCCACATAAACAAAAGACCTTGGCATTCTCAATACTTTAAAGTGTTGTCGTAGGGTCCTGAGGGCAAGAAGTTTGAGCACTGGTACTACCTCTGTGATGAACGACATTGCAAGCAGGAAGGGCTTACCTGGAGGGGCTTTGGATACCTTCCAGCCCAGCTCCATCAGTTTACAGATTTCATGCGGCTTGCCAAGCGGTCACGCAAGAGGCAACAAGAACTAGCACTGGGCCAGTTTCTATACTTTCTGAATCTGTTAAAAGAGAAACTGAGGCATATTAAAAAATTATGGGTTTATTTGAGCAAATGCTTTGAATCAGGTAACATCCAATCTAGCAGACAGAAAGGAGCTCCAAGGAGCTGTTAAAAAATAAAAGAATTTCATATGCAGAAGGGAGCAGGACCAAGGAAATTATAGAAGGCAAAAAAAAAGTGGGTTGCTATCTCAAGGTTACTTTCTTTTAGTGGGTGGCAGGGGTCTGTTAGACAGGTTACCTAACTAGTGCTGATCTGGTGAAGTCCTGATTGACTGGTCTAAGAATCCATTTCTGGGAGAGCCAGAACTATAGTGAAGTCTCAGTTTGATGTGGAGCTTAGCACAAGCGACTCCATTTTGTGAACAGTGCCAACCGATGGGCTTGACACAGGAGCCTATGCCGGTCCTTTCTCACAGGTGTTCCCAGGTGAGTGTGCTTGGCACCCCGCTTCTGCTTTCCGAGCATGCTCTCACAGTGAAGCTGACCCCCTGGCAGTTTTGTCATCGTTGCCCTCATGTTCACTGTGCTCATATGGAGCTCTTCTTTAGAGTAACTGTTCTTTTCTCAGAACATTTCAAGTGGAATAAACACACATCAGTCAGCGTGGAGGTAGCGATCAGCAATCAGTTCCCTATTCATTCCAGCTGGTGACCCAGGGGCGCCTGGTGCCCTGAGAAGGCAGCCGTGGGACAGGGACACTGAGTGGGAGGCCTGGCTGCATGAGTACCTAAACAGCCTGTCAGAGTTCTTCCTTCTGAGGATGCAGATCCCTGAGAGATCACTGGGATGAAAGTTCTCATTTCCAAAGCAGAGAAGGCTGGCAGAGTTAAAGCAGGAAGGAGAAGGTGGAGGTGCTTATTTATCTTGGGTGCGGTTAAGGAGAAGGGTTTTGGAATGCTCCTGTAAGCTGTAAACACCTCATTTTTGCAAGCCCCACCGCCAAAGGTGGGGAGTTGCATCATCTTCACTCTAAAGGTCCATCTATTTCCTCCCAACCTACCCCAACTCCCCCAAAGGCAACAGAACTATTGCGGGATGATGGCACCCCCTGGAGGCCAGTATGGGGAACTGTGGTCTTGACAACCACCTCTGACCCTCGTCTTCCGGGGACTAGTGCCCAAGGTCAGACCCCTTGCCTGGTCTGTGTCTTCCTGAATATATCACACACGTACACACGCTCGTTCATATATGGGTGCACATCAGTCACTAAGCACCCAGAGGCATGCATACCTCTTCTTAATCCCTTAAATCATCTCAACTCTCAACCAGTTATCTCAGGGGAAAATATAATTTCTTTTCCCTCTATCCATTCCATTTGTGTTGCCCAAATTTAAGTCTAATCACATCTGACAAGACTCTCAGAGATGTTAGTGAAGTTGCTCTACTGAGAAAAAGAAATGCCACTGGCTTTGCAGTGAAACTGAGTGCAGACGAGAAGATCCTACAGGGCTTGATCTGGGTGCCAGACTCCATCTCAGCAGAGAGGACTGAGGATTCCCCTGGCTGTGGGACCTGAAGGGCTGGGCTGGGGACAGTATGGGGAAAACTTGGACAGTTGATTTCCCTACTCTCAGCACTGGGGGTGGTGCAGGGCGGTTGTTCTCCTGGGGGCTTTCTCCTTAGTGTGATCAGGAGGATTAGAAGAGCTCTGAGAGGCGAAAGGGCAGATAAGTAGCTCTTACTAGTTACTGGCATTTGGGAGGCACTGATGCTCTCACAGTTCAGTTCAGTCACTCAGTCGTGTCCGACTCTTTGTGACCCCATGAATCGCAGCACGCCAGGCCTCCCTGTCCACCAACTCCCAGAGTTCACTCAGACTCATGTCCATCAAGTCGGTGATGCCATCCAGCCATCTCATCCTCTTTCATCCCCTTCTCCTCCTGCCTCCAATGTCTCCCAGCATCAGAGTCTTTTCCACTGAGTCAACTCTTCGCATGAGGTGACCAAAGTACTGGAGTTTCAGCTTTTTATCATCATTTCTTCCAGAGAACACCCAGGACTCATCTCCTTTAGGATGGACTGGTTGGATCTCCTTTCAGTCCAAGGGACTCTCAAGAGTCTTCTCCAACACCACAGTTCAAAAGCATCAACTGTTTGGCGTTCAGCTTTCATGACTACTGGAAAAATTTAGGAAGGTGTAGACGGTATGTTGTTCAGTCGCTCAGTCATGTCTGACTCTTTGTGACCCCATGGACTGCAGCACACCAGGCTTTCCTGTCCTTCATCATCTCCCAGAGGTTGCTCAGACTCATGTCCATTGAGTCGGTGATGTCATCCAACCATCTTATCCTCTGTCATCCCCTTTTCCTCCTGACTTGAATCTTTCTCAGCATCAGGGTCTTTTCTAATGAGTCGGCTCTTTCACATCAGGTGGTCAAAGTATTGGAGCTTCAGCATCAGTCCTTCCAATGAATATTCAGGACTGATTTCCTTTAGGATGGACTAGTTTGATCTCCTTGCAGTCCAAGGGTCTCTCAAGAGTCTTCTTCAGCACCACAGTTTGAAAGAATCAATTCTTCGGCGCTCAGCTTTCTTCATAGTCCAACTCTCACATCCATACATGACTACTGGAAAAACCATAGTTTTGACTAGACAGACCGTCGTTGGCAAAGTAATGTCTCTGCTTTTTAATGTGCTGTCTAGGCTTGTCATAGCTTTTCTTCCAAGGAGTCTTTTAATTTCTGCAGTCATCATCAGGAGGGATTTTGGAGCCCAAGAAAATAAAGTCTGTCATTCTTTCCATGGCTTCCTCATCTATTTTCCATGAAGTGATGGAACCGGATGACAGCTTTTTCACTCTCCTCTTTCACTGTAATCAAGAGGTTCTTTAGTTCCTTTTCCTTTCTGCCATAATGGTGGTGTCATCTGCATATCTGAGGTTGTTGATATTTCTCCCAGCAATCTTGATTCCAGCTTGTGCTTCATCCAGCCTGGCATTTCACCTGATGTACTCTGCCTATAAGTTAAATAAGCAGGGTGACAATATACAGCCTTGAAGTACTTTTCCAATTTGCACNCTGAGGTTGTTGATATTTCTCCCAGCAATCTTGATTCCAGCTTGTGCTTCATCCAGCCTGGCATTTCACCTGATGTACTCTGCCTATAAGTTAAATAAGCAGGGTGACAATATACAGCCTTGAAGTACTTTTCCAATTTGCACCAGTCCATTGTTCCATATCCGGTTCTAACTGTTGCTTCTTGACCTGCAGATGTTTCTCTGGAATTCTCTTGCTTTTTCAATGATCCAATGGCTGTTGGCAATTTGATCTCTGGTTCCTCTGCCTTTTCTAAATCCAGCTTGTACATCTGGACGTTCTGAGTTCACATACTGTTGAAGCCTAGCCTGAAGGATTTTGAGAATTACCTTGCTAACATGTGAAATGAGTCCAATTGTCTGGTAGTTTGAACCTTGTTTGGCACTGCCCTTCTTGGGATTGGAATGAAAACTGACCTTTGTGGCCACAGCTGAGTTTTCCAAATTTGCTGGCATATTGAGCACAGCACTTTCACAGCATCATCTTTAAGGATTTGAAACAGCTCAGCCGGAATTCCATCACCTCCACTAACTNAGTTACTCATACCAGAATCACTACAGCTTTTACACTGTTTGAAAAAGAAAAGAAAGTGGGAAATTTCACTGTCAGTGTGTATGTGAAGGGAAACTAAACCACTAGAGCAAAAAATATCCTCAAATAAATTTCTCCTCATTCAATGGGAAAAGAGACAACCTTTTCAATAAATGGTACTAGGATAACTGGATATCCACTTGCAAAAAGAATGTGGTTAACCCTTATCTTATACCGTATATGAAAATTAACTTGGAATGAACCGAAGGTCTAACATAAGAACTAAAACTATAAAACATTCAGAAGAAAACGAAATTATGTGATTTCTTGGATATCACATGAAAAGCACAGGCAACAACAATTTTTTAAAAAGGTAAATTCAATTTCATCAAAATTTAATTTTTTACATAAAAAAATATTTGTATATAACACCATTAAAAGAAGAAAAAGACAACCCACAAAATGTGAGGAGGTATTTGCAAATCATATTTTCTGACAAGGGGAAATATCTAAAATATGTAAAGAACCAAAGTGTACCACCACCCCCCCAAAAAAAACCATGATTTTTAAAAATCAGCAATGCTTTTCAATAGACATTTCTCCAAAGAACATATAAAAATGCTCAACAAGCACATTAGTCAACCTCACTCATCATTAGAGAAGTACTAAGGAAAACCAGTAAGATTTACCACTTCATACTCATTGCCGCTAAGTCACTTCAGTTGTGTCCGACTCTGTGCAACCCCATAGACGGCAGCCCACCAGGCTCCCCCGTCCCCGGGATTCTCCAGGCAAGAGTACTGGAGTGGGTTGCCATTTCTTTCTCCAATGCATAAAAGTGAAAAGTGAAAGTGAAGTCGCTCAGTCAGGCTCCTCCGTCCAGGGGTTTTCCAGGCANGCTTATTTAACTTATATGCAGAGTACATCATGAGAAACGCTGGGCTGAAAGAAGCACAAGCTGGAATTAGATTGCTGGGAGAAATATCAATAACCTAAGATATGCAGGTGACACCATCATTATGACAGAAAGTGAAGAAGAACTAAAAATCCTCTTGATGAAAGTGGAAGACGAGAGTGAAAAAGTTGGCTTACAGCTCAATATTCAGAAAACGAACATCATGGCATCCAGTCCCATCACTTCATGGCAAATAGATGGGGAAACAGTACAAACAGTGGCTGAATTTATTTTTCTGGGCTCCAAAATGACTGCAGATGGTGATGGCAGCAATGAAATTAAAAGGCACTTACTGCTTGGAAGGAAAGTTATAACCATACTAGATAGCATATTAAAAAGCAGAAACATTACTTTGCCAACAAAGGTCCATCTAGTCAAGGCTAGGTTTTCCTAGTGGTCATGTATGGATGTGAGAGTTGGTCTGTGAAGAAAGCTGAGTGTGGAAAAACTGATGGTTTTGAACTGTGGTGTTGGAGAAGACTCTTGACAGTCTCTTGTACCACNCAAAGGTCCATCTAGTCAAGGCTAGGTTTTCCTAGTGGTCATGTATGGATGTGAGAGTTGGTCTGTGAAGAAAGCTGAGTGTGGAAAAACTGATGGTTTTGAACTGTGGTGTTGGAGAAGACTCTTGACAGTCTCTTGTACCACATGGAGATCCAACCAGTCCATCCTAAAGGAGATCAGTCCTGGGTGTTCATTGGAAGGACTGATGTTGAAGCTGAAACTCCAATACTTTAGCCACCTGATGTGAAGGGATGACTTCATTGGAAAAGATCCTGAAAGATCTTTGGGAAAGATTGAGGGCAGGAGGAGAAGGGGACGACAGAGGATGTGATGGTTGGATGACATCATTGACTCAATGGACATGGGTTTGGGTGGATTCTGGGGGTTGGTGATGGACAGGGAGGCCTGGCATGCTGCTGTTCATGGGATCACAAAGAGTCTGACACAACTGAGTGACTAAACTGAACTGAACTGAAGATCACTCATGCAGAGTCATTTGTTTTTTTGCTTTTCTTTTGTCTATTGCTTTCTTTTTAAAAAATATTTATTTTTGAGAACTTTAAAAAAAGGTATTAAAATTTTCTGGACATAGGCTTGAAGATATTGTTTCTTCAGGGTGTCATTTATCTTTCAGTCTAGCTCGTAGAGATACTTTGCTATGTAAGAACAATGTGATTTTATGGAATTAAAGGTACTGGTCTTTTCTTTTATGGGTGCTTACTTTGTTTTTTGAGATTATTGGAAAGCTTTCCCTGCTGAGATTATAAAGATATTTTCCTACTATTTTTAAGGTTTTATTTTTTACATTCTAATTTTTAATTCATTTGGAATTTGCTTTGTTTTAAAGAAAGGTGGAGTGGTCCAGTTTTACCTGGCTTTCCAAGTTACTGGTCAGTTGTTCCAATATCAATTATTCACTAATCCATCTTTTCTCTGTTGATTTGGTTAAATTTCCATACTATCTCCTTTGCTGATCTATTCCTGCCTTAGTGCCATGCTGTTTTATTTACTACTCGTTAGAAATACATTTTAGTATCTGAGACCATACTAGCATTTAGCTTTGTCTTCATGTGGCAGAGTTGATTCAGAAATTCATTTACTACCCCTTTTCTAGTGACTCCTGCTTTTGTCTTTTCCTTCTCTTTGACAGCAGTCCAGCCCTCATTATAAGTAGATCTTGCTCAACCCTAGGCTTCAAGTCTATTTATTTATTTCACCAACTTCCAAAATAAATCTGGTTCTTCAGCCAGATTAGTAATTTGGAAATTTGGCTGCTTTGGTTGCATAAACATCCAAATTGGCTTGGTTGCCCAGGAATCTGAGGGTGGCTTGCCATCATCTGTGAGAAACCCATTTTGTGGGTAGTTTAAGGTAAACATCTTGTGATACCTGAAAAGAAGGGTTGACTGCAATAATTTCATTGGCAAATTGGCATATTCTGTTGTCTGTAAGAAACAGATGTCTATGTCAATTTCATGCGGTTTCATTGTCTTTCTGGTAGTCTTCAAATAAATGTGGAGTTGAGGATTATTTATTCACTGACTACTTAGCAACATAGGCTATCTTTCTTCCCTTTATCAGCTCAAAGTATTGTCCCAATTCTACAGAGCAATTTTTGAATTTTTTAGAAATTTGTTTTTATTTCCTCCAAAAAGTCTTCCGTATTTTAGTATGAAGACCCTAACATTTCATTGACTGTGATTTATGAAGTGAAAATAACTCAGAAAAGGATAAGAAGTCAGCTCCTATATGTCATTTTTCATGAGTACAGAGAGATGTTGTGTACAATTCGTATATACTTTATATAGATGAGGAGAAGTTGTCAATTATAACCAAGGTTGTGCAGGTAGTCTTTACACCTTCAAGTGTAAGGTAAAAAGAATTTTACTCAGACCAAAAGTCTAGGAGTAATTATGGTGGAGCAGACAAAGGACCAGAATTGGTGTCTCAGGACAAGCATTCAGCTCCTGGCTCCATGGCCTAGAGACCTCATGCAGGGGGATTGCCTTCTCCAAACCCCAGCTTCTTCAGCTGTGAAAGGAAATGATAACAGACACTTACCTCATAGAACTGACAGGAGTATAAAATAACACGTATATAATTAGCATGAGGGTTTGTGTTGTACGAAAATAAACTATAGAAATCTTGAGTATTGAGGTTAAGTTCCTAACCTTTCTTTGGCTTGGAAGCATTCATGTCAACTGAAAACAAAGTAAATATTGTGGTTCATCTCATTTAAGATGCCATAGATTGTAAAATACATAGGCTTCCCATGTGATTCAGTGGTAAAAAATCTGCCTGCCAAATAGGAGACATGGATTCAGTCCCTGGGTTGGGAAGATCCCCTGGAGGAGGAAATGGCAACCCATGCCTGTATTTTTGGCTGAGAAATCCCATGGACAGAGGATCCTGACAGGATCCATGGAGTCACAAAGAGTTGGAAATAACTTAGCAACAAACTTTCACTTTCAGTGGGAAATGCTCCCAATTTCAGAAATTAAGTGTAAGACATAACTTGATTTCTGAGATAATAAAATATGAAATGATTGTGTCTTAGAATGGATGAAAGAAGTACAGAAAATGTGAAATATTTGGACCAATTGGGAAGAGGGTCATTCTGAATTAGTGATAACTCATACCTGTTGAACTGTAGTTAGAATTGGATATGGAACACCAGACTGGTTCCAAATAAGAAAAGGAGTATGATAAGGCTGTATATTGTCACCCTGCTTATTTAACTTATATGCAGAGTACATCATGAGAAATGCTGTGTTGGGGGAAGCACAAGCTGGAATCAAGAATGCCAGGAGAAATATCAATAACCTCAGATATGCAGATGACACCACCCTTATGGCAGAAAGTGAAGAGGAACTAAAAAGCCTCTTGAAAGTTGGTTTAAAGCTCAACATTCAGAAAACTAAGATCATGGCATCCGGTCCCATCACTTCATGGGAAATAGATGGGGAAACAGTGGAAATAATGTCAGACTTTATTTTTGGGGGGCTCCAAAATCACTGCAGATGGTGNCATCTATATGTCTTCTTTGGAAAACAGCTATTAAGATCCTCTGCCTTTTATTTTTTAAGTTTTTAAATTGGATTATTATTATTGCTATTCATTTTGCTCTTGAGTTATTTGTATACTTTAGATATTAACCCCTCATCAGGTACTGGTTTGTGGGTACTCTCTCCCGTCTCGTAGTCTGCCTTTTTATTCTAGTAACGATTTTCTTTGCTATGCAGAAGCTTTCAGTTTACAGTAGTCCCATTTGTTTGCTTTTCCTTCTGTTGCCTTTGTTCTTGCTCTCAAATTCAAAATATCACCACCAAGATTGATGTCAAGTTGCTTACTGTCTGTGTTTTCTTCTATGAGTTTTACGGTTTCTGGCCTTACATTCAAGTCTTTTATCCATTTCAAGATTTTCATCCATTTTGAGCTAATTTTTGTGTATGGTGTAAGATAGTGGTCCATTTTCATCCTTTTGCATGTAGCTGTCTAATTTTCCCACCACCATTTATTGAAGAGACTGTCTCTTCACCATCCTTGGCTTATAATTGTCTATTCTTGAATACACAATCCACATGGTATATTCACTGTATATTCTTTATCTTAAATTAACTGACATGTAAGCATGAGTTTATTTCTGTGCTTTCTATTCTGTTTAATTGATCTACGCATCTGTTTTGATGACTATATCTTTGTAATATAGTTTGAAGTCAGAAAGTGTGGTGCCTCCAACCTTGTTCTTAAAATTGTTTTGACTATTTGGGAACTTTCATTTTTCCATGAACATTTAAGGATTGCCTGTTCTATTTCTGTAAAAGAAAAAAAAATGTCACTGGAATTTTGATAGAAATTACATCGAATATGTAGATTGGGTATTTTAATTACTACCTTTTACTGAGCACTTTTATGTACTCCTCTGAGTAACATTGTCTTTTCATTATATCCACTTGATTAAAAAAAACAAAAAGAAAGGAAAGTGAGACTTAGAGAGGCAGGTGAGTTACCCAAATGGCATGTGGCAGAAAAAGATTTGTACCCAGGTCTCTGTGACCACAAAGCCTGTGTTCTTAACCACAAATACTGGATTTGTTTTGCATATGATCTCCTACATTATCAAAATACATCCCTCAACATTTTTATAAACATCTCCCTTCGTTTCAATAATTTTCCACAGTCTGTAATTTATCCCTCTCCAGTTTCTTTCCTGTGACTTTTAATTTTGTTCTCTGATAAAGTTCAAATGTTCCCTTTAAATTTCCCAGTCTGCCAGGAGAGATCAGATTTAATCTGCCATCATACCCTGAGCTGATTTTCATGGTGAACCATTGGAGAGAAGCCACAAATGCCCATCAGCACTCATGGGGAGGGAAATGACTTCCCACGAAAGATCTCAAGAGACCTGTGGGGTAATGTTAGCCACAGCATGTGGAGAAAACTATTGATTGTATCTCTTCTGAATTCACTTTTTAGCCCTTTTTGTATTTTCTGATTCTTAAATTCAAACAATACAGAAGAGAATGAAGAAAAAAGTGAAAATTTCTCTCTCCACACCTAAAATCATAGGCCTTATTTTATTATCCTGTAAATATTCCAATTAAATTTAATCACATCTTTTTGTACTTCTAAGATGTATTCTTATAAACTTATTTTTTTCTAAAGAATATTTTACTTTCATCTACATTGGATGGGATCACATCCAGTGTGATCTCAAGCTACTGCCACAGAAAAAGACACTGGAAAGACAGCAGATTTCTACTTCCTGAGTAAAGATCACAGGTATCAGATAATCAGATATTAAGTTGGAAGTTCTTTAGGCAATTAGCACTTTATTTCCATTCAGTTCAGTTCAGTTGCTCAGTCGTGTCCAACTCTTTGCGACCCCATGAATCGCAGCACGTCAGGCCTCCCTGTCCATCACCAACTCCCAGAGTTCACCCAAACTCATGTCCATCAAGTCAGTGATGCCATCCAGCCATCTCATCCTCTAGCTTCCAGTAATTAAATTAGCAAATTATTCCCTCCCCCTACCTCTCAGTAGGGATCAAGCGTGTCTACATTCTTCCACTAAGAATTGATTGAATATCTTTCTGGTTGACCATGGCCAGACTATGTACCTCTTCAATAGCCTATTTTATTTTTTTAAGTTTATTTATTGATCTCTTATTTTTGGCTGTGCTGGGGCCTTGTCGCTGCACATGGGTGTTGTCTAGTTGCAGTGCTTGGCCTTCTCACTGTGGCGGCTTCTCTTGTTGTGGAGCACGGACGCTAGAGCACACAGTTTTCAGAAACTGGTACACAGGCTTAGTTGCCCTATGGCACGTGGAATCTTTCTGGACCAAAGATCAAACCTATGTCTCCTGCACTGACAGATTCTTAATTGCTAGAGGAGTCCTAACCTGTTGATATGAGAAGGAAAAAATCAAAACCCCAAACTTATAGATTATATAAGGGTAATGTGCAAGAAATAAGCATTCCCAGAACCATTAAGTCTAGGTGATAATGGACAAACCTACTCCCTTCTTCCCTTCCTCCGCTGCCCAAAGGCAGAAAGCCCTAAGTTTGGGGTTCTTTGGCTTTGGCTTGACTAGTTTCTCTCTCTGCACCATGGCTTTTCAATTTTAGGAGCACTGATATGAAAAGGAGATTGATATGAAAAGCATATCAATCTTTTTTCATATCAAGCTTTGATATGAAAAGCCCACATTTCCTTGAGATCATGGATCTCCTTTTCACTCTTATGCGTTGGTTCTGCAGCAATTCAAGAGGGAAGTTAAAAAGAAACAGGGACCGCAAAATATATTTCAGTGTGTATTTTTGCAAATCTTTTCCTAAGCTATAATCTGTTTTACTTTTGTGGTTTTAATTTCCCTAACCAGTTTAAATTATTTGGGGTTAAACAGCTGTGACCTTTCCACTGCTCAACTTGTGATGTGACAGCACATTCTTCCTTCTGGTATTCATTGTGTTCCTTTTTAGCTCTGATTTTTTGAATGAATGAACTTCATTTCATTTTCAAGGTTTCTCTGGAAAGCACCAAGTTTTTGTCATCTGAAGCTTTATCACTTGAACATAGAGCTTCCTAGGTGGTGCTAGTGATAAGGAACCTGCCTGCCAATGCTTGAGACCTAAGAAACTCTGGTTCAGTCCCCGAGTTGGGAAGATCTTCTGGAGAAGGGCATGGCAACCCACTCCAGTATTCGTGCCTGGAGAATCCGCATGGACAGAGGAGCCTGGCAGGCTACAGTCCATGGGGTCGCAAAGAGTCGGACGTGACTGAAGTGACTTAGCACAGCACAGCACTTGAACACTGAGCCTGCCAGCCTTTCCTACCCTCATCAATAGGGGGTTTTGTGGGTTTTCGACTTATTTGCCATGAGAACAAATGATGTGGGGTGTGTGTGCTCAGCTGCTAAGTCGTGTCTGACTCTTTGCAACCCCGTGGACTGTAGCCTGCCGGGCTCCTCTGTCCATGGGATTTCCAGGCAAGAATACTGGAGTGGGTTGCCATTTCCTCCTCCAGGGCATCTTCCCAACCCAGGATCGAACCCGGGTCTCCTGCTTTGGCAGGTGTGTTCTTTAGCACTGTGCCACCTGGGAAGTCCCACGTGGAGAAGAGGCCAACTTTAATTCAGGGCCTGTGTGCTCAGCCACTTCAGTCATGTCCAACACTTTGTGGCCCTATGGTCTGTGGCTCACCTGGCTCCTCTGTCCGTGGGATTCTCCAGGCAAGAATGACGTGGATACACACAATTTCACATTCCTCAGTACCCAACCTATTTCCAAGATAAGGACACACAGCAGCAGGAGATGTGGAATACTTCTTTTGCTAATTTTGTTAAAGTGTCACTTTCTTAAAAAAAAGAGAGATTCATTAAACTAGTAAATATTTTTATTATTAAAATATTAAAAATATACATTGAGTACTTACTGTTTTCTCACCATTGTAAAAATGCTGCAGCAAATATTCTTTTGTATTATATCACTTGCAGTGATAATATTTCTGTGTGTCATAATTCCTTCAGCTGGGCTGTCTGGAGCAATGCACTTGCATATTATTAGACTGATTTTTCCGACAGTGAAGTCATTTGGAAGTCACATAGTGAAAAAAGGAAGGATTGGTGAAGAGTCATAAAAACAAAATAGCAGAAAAGTAACTTTTGGTGAAGAGTGCGAACAGAACAAGATGGGAGTATAATTGACCACAAAATGTAACTAACTATCCAATCTCTTTGTCAGCCCTCTCATGAATTCCCCATAAATCCCACAGTTGGCCAGGTTATCTGATCTGAGCGCCAGGAAGTGAGTATAGGTGGTTCTCATCTGGTGCTTTGTTCTCATCAGACTATGTTTTATGGACACCCGATAGGCACTGTCAAATTCAAACCACCCAAAGTGTATTNACTTACTGTTTTCTCACCATTATAAAAATGCTGCAGCAAATATTCTTTTGTATTATATCACTTGCAGTGATAATATTTCTGTGTGTCATAATTCCTTCAGCTGGGCTGTCTGGAGCAATGCACTTGCATATTATTAGACTGATTTTTCCGACAGTGAAGTCATTTGGAAGTCACATAGTGAAAAAAGGAAGGATTGGTGAAGAGTCATAAAAACAAAATAGCAGAAAAGTAACTTTTGGTGAAGAGTGCGAACAGAACAAGATGGGAGTATAATTGACCACAAAATGTAACTAACTATCCAATCTCTTTGTCAGCCCTCTCATGAATTCCCCATAAATCCCACAGTTGGCCAGGTTATCTGATCTGAGCGCCAGGAAGTGAGTATAGGTGGTTCTCATCTGGTGCTTTGTTCTCATCAGACTATGTTTTATGGACACCCGATAGGCACTGTCAAATTCAAACCACCCAAAGTGTATTGAGTTCTTCCATACATTACATGGGATTTGTTGCATTCAATCATTCAGTAAATGTTCCTAGAGTGCCTGCAATGTGCCAAGCACTGTGCTGGGCCTCTTATGGGAGGGCTAACCCAGTCATGGATGTCAGGAAAGATTTCCCTCAAGGGTCTCCCGAATGGGTAGGGTTAGTCCATTAGGTAATGATGATTAAGTTGAGTAAAGGGTTTTTTGGAGTTACTTACCAGGAGACATAAGCACAGGCTCAGTAATGGGAGAGAAACCAGCAAGGATAAGGAGCAGAAGAAAGCCAAGTGGGTCTGGATGGAATTTGCATATCATGACTATGATATAGTGATTTATAATAAGAAACAAACATGTATTTGGCCTTTATCCCCACAAAGCTCCTAAGACCCTTGGAATTTCCTAAGTGATAAATATGATAAAGGTGTTTTGTTATTTATAACAACGCCTTGAATTACACTTGAGTTTATGTTAATGAGGTGACTTGGAAAGCATCTGAGGATGGGAATGGGTCGCCAGAGGAACCAACCATGTGATTAGGGGGTTGGAACTTTCAGTTCGCTCTGACCTCCAGGGAGAAGAGAAGGGCTAGAGGCTGAGCTGATCACCAGTGGGCAACAGTTTAATCAACAATGCCTCTATGATGAAACCTCCATAAAAACTATAAAGTATGAGGTTCGGAGAGCTTCATGTTGGTGCCCGTCTCCTATACTCTGCCCTGTACATCTCTTCTAGCTGGTCGTTCCTGAGTTTTATCTTTTTATAATAAACTGGCAATCTAGTAAGTAAAATATTTCTCTGAGTCTTGTGTGTTACTCTGGCAAGTTAATCAAACCCAGAAAGGGGGACTGTGGAACCTCCAGTCTACAGCCAGTCAGTCAGAAGCACAGGTGACAGCTATACCCATATAGATAGTATCATAGTTAGTTGAATGGTGGACACCCACCTGGTGCCACAGAGAACATCACCCACGTTGCAAATGGGTGCAGAATTATTAATGACCAGGCATCAGGCAAGGTGAGGCTGGAGACCACACAGAGCCCAGAACATGAAAGTCCTCATAGATCACGTTGAGGATTTTGATTTATCCTAAGAACAATAGGAAGCCTTTAAAAGGCTCTGAGCAAGGGAGGGAAGCTGTAGAAGGCACGAGGATGTGGTGACATAGTCAGATTTGCAATTTGAAAATACTGTTCTGAAAACAACATGGAGTATAGACATAGAGGTGGGAATATAGTGAAAGCCTTTGCTGGGGACAAGATAAAAAGGTTTTGTAGGCTTCCTGTGAAGAGAATACAGTAGATTAGACTAGGGTGGTGGTAGATTAAATGTAGGGTTCATGAAAAGATATTAGGAGGGAGGGAGACAAAGATTAGGAAGAGGATTGTGTCCAGAATGAACCCTAGTTTTTAGATATGAACCACTGCATAGATGGTGAACCACGCATTGAGGCTGGGAACACTGAGAAGGACTGTTTAGGGAGGGAGTATCTTAAATTCTGCTTTGAGACTGTTTAGTTTGAGATGTCTTTGAAGCAGCCAAGGGGGGCTTCCAAGTGTGCAAGTGGCTATTTGGCTCAGAAGCTCAAAGGAGTGGTGTGGTTTGGAGAGATCAATCAGAATACATGTGGTCTTTGAAAATCCTCAGAACAGATGTGGTCTTTAAAACCCAGGTGAGATCTCCCAGGAAAGAGCATGGAGAGGGGAGAGGAGAGATCCCAGGGCCAAATCTGGAGGGCTGTCCACAGTAAAAGATGCAGCAGAAGAGGGAGGCATTTGCATGACCTTGACAGTAAATGCCGCCTTAAATTTGCACCCTAAACATTTCACTTGCCTCCACCTAGTCCCTTCCCTGCTGCCCAGGGAGGAATAATGTGAATCTGGAGTCACATCATGAAAGCCAGGGAATATATATTTTTTTAAGAAGTGATGGTCATCGTTGTTGAATTCTGCTAAGGGGACAGACAAGTTGGGCATGGAATAAACTGTTTGGATTGATCTGTGTCCTGTGGGGGAGAGAGTGATGGATATGCTGAAGTCCAGCTCCTCTTGGTCCGTCACTGTTTTGTAGATCCACGCCTCATGCTCTGGTCTTTCTTCACTCTTCCAGACTGAGCAGTCCGGGTGGCCTACACTCCCCTCTCTAGAGCAGTCTCCAACCAGCCTCTCACGTTGGTATTCAATATTTCCTTTTGTGAGGAGGGCTCTTCACTTAATTTGTCACAAAAACACCCCAACTGCTGTTGAATTTGCTCAACATTTCTCAGTAGCTGAGAAATCTGCACCGTGTGCAGTGCTCTCCTTTTCAGAATAACAAATACCAGGAAGATCCCTTTGCATGCATGACCCAGAACAGTGCTAAGCACATAGAAGATGCACAGTTATTGCTTATTCAAAGTTATGGTGGCTAAAGGCATAGGTTCTGGAATGTAACAGACTTGGGTTCAAATCCCAGCTCTGATAGTCACGAGCTGTGTGACTTCAAGCAAATTACTTAACCTCTCTGAGCCTCATCTATGAAATGAGGACTATAGCCAGACCTCATAAGTTTATTATAAGGGAGATAATACATTATGAAGATTAATGAATTAAATGAGGTCCAGGATCCCAGATCATCTGAACCCACTTGGAACACATCTGAGCCCAGAAAGGAGACTGACTTGTCAGGATTCTTAGGGAGACAGGGCCTCCCCCAGATCATTGCACCCGAGCAGAGGCAAGGGAAGGGGTGTAGCTGTCTGTTTGCCTGGACACTCACTTGGGGATGATCCGGGGTGTGTGACTTTAACCAGGTAGCACCCGCTTGTCTAGTGTTCCAGGACAGAGACCATGACTCTCCATGGCCCCTCCCTCCAGCATCCTGAGGCCTGAGAGCCTCAATTAGATGCTGTGTTCCTGTGTCCTAATTCTTGTTCACTCAATTGGGTATTGAATTTTTCAAAAAGTCTCTTAAAAAACCAAAAAAAGGGGGCAACATGTCTTGCATTTTGGAGCTTGGTCTCTTAAGTCAGGTCTAGGGCAGGGCCCCTCTTGCACAAGTCTAGGGGTAGCGGTGGTCCTGCAGGCATTTCTCCACCTAGGTCTGTACCTGAGGGTTCATAGGACAGAAGGCTCACGCCCACATTATTCACTGAGGTTTCCCTTTTCCCCTTGAGCACCACCATGAGCCAGACCACATAGAGCTGAGGCGCGCAGACTGGCTTGTGTGCCAGGGAGCTTGCCGTCTGGCTGGGCAGACAGATACCACACTCGTAATCACAGTGGAAATGAGGGTGGCAAGAAGGAGGAGGTACAGGGTGAAACAGCCAAGTCAGGACCAGAGAGACGAAGCAACTCCCCCAAGGTCACACAGCTGAGGAGTAGCTGAACTGGGAGGGAGGCGCTCCACGGGCGGACTTCTGGATCTCTGCTTTTTTCCCCGTCATCCTCCACGTAACCGGGAAGGAGTTCTGGGGCTGCCTCAGATGGAAACCTCTGAGATGCTCTTCCATGAGCACATGTCAAATAACCAGACACACTGTCCTTGGGCCATTTTCCTCTCCCTTCTTGATCAGCCCCACTGGGAGAACTTCCCAGAACAACCCCTCCCCGCCCCCCACCTGCCTCTCCGCTCCAGCAGCTGATCACCCAGCTGCTTCCTGGCGGGGAATATGAGGAACCAAGGCAATACGATGTGGGGAGGTTGAACTGACCAGCCAGAACAGCTGGGCAACAAGTGCATAGGTGGGCAGCTGAGCCGCAGGCATCGTAGGAGCTACAGTGTCTGATGCTTGTTTCACTAACTCCTTTCCCGGCCCTGGCTGGGTCACTCTGCCCTTACTCAGAGAATCAGTGGTTGAATTGGACTCTGGTGGTTCAGACAGGACTTCGCTTGACTTCCCTTCAGCCTACTTCCCAAGGGCAGCTGTCTTGGAAGCCTGGGCTGGAGCCAGGGCCTCAGTCCCTCCGTCTGGGTTGGATGCAGCAAGGCAGGGTGCAGGCAGGTCTCCATTTCCTGGCATTGTCAGGAGCTGTTGTGGCTGAAGGCTGAGTGCCATTTTGCCTCTGGTGACCTGGGAGAGACCAAGAGGAGGGAAGGCAGAGAGAGGAGTCCACACGGACTCAGTGATCATAAACTGCCCAGGCTTCTGGTTACCTGATGAGCTCTCCTTTCACATTTTCCAAGAGAGACTGCAGGAGTTCAGGCGGGAGCATTTATGGCGTGAGCTGAGCTATGTGCACCCTTCCTCAAGGCAGACAGGTGCAGGGTATTGACCCATCCACCCTAAGTCTAATGGGGATGGGGCCCCAACAGCCTTCAGCAGGAAGGCTCGACATGAGAGGCTGTGGCTATGATGACACTTAACTGTAGTTGACATAACCAGAAGAATCTAGAGGGCCAAGGGTATGCCTCTCACCCTGCAGGCACCAGGGCAGACAGAGGGAGAGAGGAGCTTCCGGGCTGACAGGAATCACAGATGTGTCTTTGGCTGTGGGTCACTGCTGCATGACCTGCAGGGACCCTGTGAAGGATCTGCAGTAGGAACATCAGCTGGGGGCAGAAGAGAAATCGCCTGCAGTAAGAGGCTGTGGGCTGTGGCACTGGCACAGAAGGCTAGGGGCACCAGGAATAGCCCACTGAAACAGGCACGGCTCCTGGCGAGGTGAGTGATGGTTGAAGGATTCAGAGGGGATGCTCTGAAGAACCCAGAAAGAGTTCTGGGAAAGGGGGATTTAAACATCAGTCAGGTCCAGATCGCTTGGAGCCAGTGTGCAAGCTGGTGTGCTGTTCTCTGATTTCTCCTTCCCTACCACGTACCCAAAACAGGGAGAACACATCAGGACAGGAGGACCATTAACCTCCATTTTTGGAAAGTATGTAACCCTCTACTGGGCCCTAGTTAGGAGCAGGGAAGAAGTATAACCTTGCAATAAGTAGTTATTGATCAATATACTGAACTGGACTTTCTGAGTTCTGAATTGAGACCATGCTTTGTGATTTAGAGTGTGCTGAGAAGGTCCTGGGGTTGCTGATGTTCTCATNGCCCTAGTTAGGAGCAGGGAAGAAGTATAACCTTGCAATAAGTAGTTATTGATCAATATACTGAACTGGACTTTCTGAGTTCTGAATTGAGACCATGCTTTGTGATTTAGAGTGTGCTGAGAAGGTCCTGGGGTTGCTGATGTTCTCATCCAGGTGTGTTTAATTACATCTCACGAGTTCTGTTGGTTTAATGTCACATTCGCTGCTTCCCTGATAGCTCAGTTGGTAAAGAATCCACCTGCAATGTGGGAGGCCTGGGTTCGATCCCTGGGTTGGGAAGATTCCCTGGAGAAGGGAAGGGCTACCCACTCCAGTATTCTGACCTGGAGAATTCCATGTTCTGTAGTCCATGGGGTCGCAAAGAGTCAGACATGACTGAGCGACTTTTACTTTCTGGCTTCCCAAGTGGCGCCGTGGCAGAGTCCACCTGCCAGTGCAGGAGACGCAAAAGATGCTGGTTTGATCCCTGGATGGGGAAGATCCCCTGGGGTAGGAAATGGCAACCTGTTCCAGTATTCTTTCCTGGATAATCCATGGACAGTGGAGCCTGGCTGACTACAGCCTATGGGACTGCAAAGAGTCGGACACAACTGAGGGACTCTCACTTTTAGTTAATCACTGGGAGAGCCCTACCCGGAATCCACGGCGGTATGGCCATGCCCATGCCAGGACAAGGCTGTGTGAAGGGTAATGGGGAAGGAGCAAGCAAGGACCACCTCTGGGCGGGGGGAGAAGAGCCTTTCCAAAGGATAATATCCCTCATCCTGAGCAGGTGCTGGGGCTGGGCATCTGGTGGGGAGTGTGGGCCTGGCCAGGCCGGATGTGTGCTCAGCAGAGCAGCAGCCGGCTCCATGGGAGCCCTGCCTGAAGGTTTTCAGGATCCTTTCTCCCTTCCAAACATCCCCTCCCTGCTCCTGCTCTCCTCCTATTTCCATTNGCATTTCCAAAGGATAATATCCCTCATCCTGAGCAGGTGCTGGGGCTGGGCCTCTGGTGGGGAGTGTGGGCCTGGCCAGGCCGGATGTGTGCTCAGGAGAGCAGCAGCCGGCTCCATGGGAGCCCTGCCTGAAGGTTTTCAGGATCCTTTCTCCCATCCAAACATCCCCTCCCTGCTCCTGCTCTCCTCCTGTTTCCATTCTGGGTTTTCTAAGGTAGTGCTGGGGGTTTAGGTCTGGCTGCTCCCCTCAGTTTTGTCTTCCCACCCTCTTGGTCTGAGTTCCCCACCCGCATCTAGAAGTTCACCCATCCTAAAAACTTTGGTTTTGTTAAATGTAGTCTCACTGTAGCTGGGGTCGGGGTGATGTATGCGAAGAAACCCACTTCTCTCCATCTTGAGGTCTGTCTCTTTGGTCTGGGACCCTGCCACCTTTTTCACCTGGGCTACTGTGCTAGGATTTTAGCCTGTTCCCTTGTCTATTCTATAGCCCCTACCTCTTTACCAGCTATTCTCCACAGAGCTTCCACGGTGGTCATTTAAACGTGTAAACAAGATGATGTCAAGCAACTGTGTAAAACCCTCCCATCATGCTCAGAATTAAAACAGGAGCTTTTAAATAAGACTTAAAAGTAGCTATGTGACCCAGTCCCTTCCTGCCTTCTCCAGAATTCTCTCCTGCCACTTGCCACCTCGTCAGGTGGCGCAGGTGGCCAGCAGCATGCCTCTCCCTTTTTAGTGTTCTCAGGAATACGCTTTCCTTGCCACCCCAGCTCCTCTCTCATCTCCACTTCATGCCATTTTCTTAGAAAGGTCTAGACTTGCCATGCTCTGTCAGAGAAGTTATTTTCTTCAGCTCACTTATTGCTTTTATTATCATGTATTTCTTGTCTCTGTTTAATCTGTGTCTCTTTCCCATACTGGCAGCTCAGTTAGCTGTTTGGCTCACCACTTGGATCCCCAGAGGCTTGGGCAGTGCCTGGTATACAGTGGGTCCTCAAAATGATGTGTTGACCAAAATCATCTTAGGTTACATACTGGCTGCCGAGTATTTATCCTCTATGTGATCCATCCTGGAGCGGCCAGGAGGGCCTGAGGGTAAGCTGCTCTGTAGCTCTCAGCTCTCAGATGCAAAGCATCAGGGGCCCTGAGATCAGAATCATCTTTGGAAATAGGTCCATGGTGAAGACCCAAATACATCTCCGGTGACTGCAANATGGATATCAGTTTGAGTGAACTCCAGGAGTTGGTGATGGACAGGGAGGCCTGGTGTGTTGTGATTCATGGGGTTGCAAAGAGTCAGACAGGACTGAGCGACTGTACTGAATTGAATGGCCATCTATGTATCTTCTTTGGAGAAATGTCTGTTTAGGTCTTCTGCCCACTTTTCAACTGGGTTGGTATTTTTTTGTTGTTGTTATTGTATGGGCTGTTTGCATATTTTTAAAATTAAGACCTCATCGGTGGCATCATTTGCAAATATTTTCTCCCCACCACCTGTAGGTTGTCTTTTCATTTTGCTTCTGGTTTCCTTTGTGGTGAAAAATCTTGTAAGTTTGATCAGGCCCCATGTGTTTGTTTTTGCTTTTATCTCACAGATTGTTCTGATGGTTAAATGGGTGAGAGTCAGAGAAGGGAGATCTTTGTAAAGTACCTACCAAGTGGCAGACCTTCAGCTGCATCCTTTACATATTTGTACATTCAGTGGGAGTAAGTTTTATGAGTGACCATGTGATTGGAATGGGTCTAGCCAAGCCAGATTTGAGTTTCTTGTTGGCATTTTAGCTCCCGGCAAGTCAGGGAGAACACTGGGTAACCTGGGCTGTGATCCGCGGATGATCAGAGGGAGATGGCAGGTGGCTATGCTTTGTTGTTTCTTTGTTGCTTCTGTTGGCATTGCAGTGACACTTCCCGTGGCCTCTTGTCCCTCCACAAATCTGTGGGGTAGGGGCCTTAGAACGTGCTGCCTTCAAAGAGGTGATTAAAGTTGATGAGGTGATAAGAGTGGGGTCCCAACCCAATATGACTGTTCTCTTTATAAGAAGAGAAATGATACCAGGAGACCTTTGGGGAGTGGCTGGAGACTTCTCAGCTTTGCTTCTGCCTTCTGAAACCTAAACTGTTTCACTTCATTGGCTTTATGGGTGGCAGTTACTATGCAAATGTGTTGTGAGGGTTAGGATATACCACAATGACTGTCAACATCCTTCTTGACACTCATACGTAATGGGAGGACAATAAAGCATAATTTCTGTGGTTGCAATGAAAGTGCTAAGCGGTGCAGAAGTAGGAGAAAGTTCAGCTCAGCCTGCTGGAATTAAGATCTGAGTTGGGTTTGGTAAGAGCAGGGCTTTGGTGGTGGAAGGTATGGGGCGATCGTTCACTATTTCTTCTTTTGGGGCCTGCTTCTCCATTTGACGGTAATCCTGGCACCCAAATTGCACAGCAGGGGCTTCAGGGTCAAGCAGATTCATTCATGGCTTCCAGCAAAATATAGTCTGCAAATTCCTCAGTTTCCAAACAAACAGGTCTGGCTCCCTACCTTCTCAGGCCCAGCTAGGGTACAGACTCCTCCATACCTTTTTAAACTGGTGAAAAGATCAGAGCTGAGCCTGTGTTGACAAAACACTAAAAACGGAGTAAAGTGACCCTTTTCCCAAGTGGAGGCGTGGCAGACTGGTTAGCAGGTTACAGAATGGTTTCCTCTTTCCTTTGGACACATCTTTTGGCTTCCCTTCCCTGAGACCTTCCCCTGTTCCAGGCCCTGACCTGGGATACAAGTGCTAGGGGCTACACTTTGAGCACTTCCTACGCACAGTCCTCACAAATGCTTTCCTACTCTGCACCAGCTCCGCGGAGGGCGATGCTGAACATAGTGGAAGAAGCTGTGCTCAGAAGCTGCTCTCTCCTATCCCACTGAATGCCGGGGGCCTCTGGACACCGCCATGGCATCACCAGTATAAGACTAAGCTTCAGGCACTTTTGTCTCAGGGCAGACATATGGGGCAGAGATATGAATCATTGCAACCTTCTAACTAATGTCTTACTTTAGCCCATCTAGAATTCCCCAGGCAAGGTATTTTAGTAATAAAACAAGGCTTTATCTAATGAGCTGAAGAGAACAGTCTGTTGTTCAAATTACTTGGACTTTTCTTCAGTACTCAATTATCTGGAATTTTTTGAAAAATACGAACTCCCAGGTACTGTTTTTTCCTCCAAAGCTCCAGATGTGTCTGGTGAACATCTTCGTTTAAAGACGACTGTGTGATCACCTTTTATCTGGTTTGTTTCACTATTTTTCTATTTCATATTTAGAGCTCTCATTTAATTGTTTGTTTTCCAATTTCTTTATCTCTTTTTTGTTGTTCTTTCTTAGGCCTTTATCAAGTATACTAGAAAAGCTTTTGTATACATAAAAAAAAAAAAAAGGTGGCTCAGATGGTTAAGAATCTGCTGCAGTGAGGGAGACCGGGTTTGGTCCCTGGGTCAGAAAATCCCCTGAAGAAGGAAGTGGCTACCCACTCCAGGTTTCTTGTTTGGATAATTCCTTGGACAGTGGAGCATGGTGGACTACAAAGAGTGGGACATGACTGAGTGACTAACACTTTTTAATATAAATAGTATGTATATTACATTTTAGAAAATTTATGAATTTTTTGCCTAAAAAATTTAAGACATTTTGATTACACTTGACTATGCAGAGAATGCTAGATTTCTAATTTATATTCACTCAAAACTTTACTATTTTAGTATTGTTAGGTAGGTAGAACAGGGAAAAGGAGTCCAAAATAGCGGTGGCTACAGACAAGGAAGGGAAAAGCCTGTGAAAATGAAACAAAAGAAGGTCAGAGGACCGGAGTGAGGACCTCAGGTAAAACAAACAACACTCCTGGCTGGCCCAATTTACATAGGACAGGCCCAGGGAGAGAAAAGCATATAAATAGAGGAGCCAGAGCCAGCTCCCCCCCCCCACCCCGCCCCGCGCACGCTGGGGCGTTCTCATCCGACATGCTCTCGTGCCTCAATGATGGATTTTCCTGCTATCTTCTAAATAGAGCCGTAACGCTGAGCTGTAACACTGATTTGTCCAAGAGCTATAACACGGTCCATTCGAGACCTGAGAGCTCTAACACGGTCTATCCAAGACCTAAGAGCTGGGACACGCCCAGGGGGCTTTAATGTCCGTCACTCCAAATCTTTGTTGTGACGAGACAAAGAATCAAGGAACATACACTCACGTGACAGTATTATTGCTAAACAGGATAATCTAGTATTACTGCTAAAAGTCTAGAAAACTTATTATCTTTGTGATTAAAATATTGAATGAGGCTTGAAACTTCTAATCCAATTCTGAGTATATAAAGAAATATTACGTTGTTAAAAAAAAAGACAAGAAATTAACATGATATGTTTATTAACTGCAAATTTTGTTCAAATTTCACAAACTTTATGCTAGCGTCCATTATTTGTTTTCATACCTTATTCAAGATTCCACATTGTATTTAGTTGCACTGAGCAGCATTAACTGCAACAAACTCTGATAAATTCTCTTTTCATTTTTATTGTTTACAAATATTTTCTAATATACTTTGTATGGCTCCTATAGTGGACGCCTAATTTCCAAATACATGGGGTTTTTTAAGTGTCTTTGATATTAACTTCTCATTTAAATGTTTTCTTCTCTGTAGTGACCCTCTGTTTTTCTCAGTCTTTTAACTTTACTAAGGCTTTCAATGGCTAAGTCAAAGATCTCTTGGTAAATGTCACACTGCACTTGAAAATATGTGGGTTGTTTTCAAATATCTTTTGGTATTGATTTCTAACATAATTCCAGAGTGATGAGCACAGACTCTGTATGATTTCAATACCTTTAGACCATGAAAGTTTTGCACCTTATTTTATGTCCTTGGATATGTTCCAGTATCTCCTGGTCTGTAGTTTATGGGAACTTGAATAGAATTTGCATACTACTGTTGTGTGAAAATTGTAGTAGTATTCGAGGGTCAGTCTGCCATCTTTAAAGTAAACAAACATTTCCCAAAGATTTTTTTTTCTCAAATATTCAACAAATGTTCATAAAATTTGCTACAGTAATACTTGCTGTTGCTACCGCTGCTAAGTCACTTCAGTCGTGGCCGACTCTGTGTGACCCCATAGACGGCAGCCCACCAGGCTCCCCCGNAAGAATAAGTTGTTAGGAGTTTCAAGTAGAGAAAACACTGAGTAAAGGAACAGAACTGTGAGGGAACGTGGTGCTAGAATTCCAGGAGAGCAATTCAGGAAAAAAATTTTTTTGCAATAGTTACATATGGGTATCTGCATGTTTTTAAAACACTTTCAGTGTTTATAACACTGCTACAGAGGGCATCTCGAAGAACCTAAGTACAGCTTGAGTGAAGGCTGAATATGAGTATATGGAAAAGAGAGACTGGGGGCATTTGGGAAATGTCCCTTCCAACCCTAAGAATCTTTCAACTTTCTGGATGCAAGAGGAGAGTTGTTACTGGGATCCCATTTGATGAGCAGAGATCTAGACGGCTGTCTACTGGACTCTCCCCCTCCTTCGCATCCACTCCAGCAAGAGGCACCTCCTTTCTGCTGCTTGATCTGATGGCTAAGCTGGTTCCCACCACAGGGTAGCTGCACATGTTCTTCCCTTTGCCTGAAACACTCCTTCCTAGATAGTCACACGATTGGTTCCTTCTCCACTTGTGATCTCCTCCTGAAAGAGGCCCTCCCTGTCCATCAGACACGAAACAGAATTATCTGTCTTCATCATGAGAATGCAGCTCTGTGAGTGCAGGGGCTCTTGCATCTTGTTACTTGCGTACTGTAGACTAGTAGTCCGTGGGCTATTCATTCACGTCTAGACATCCCATCACATGCTAGGTAATAGATACGGAGAAAATAGGTCCAAGGCGAGCACCTGGGATAACTAGGACACCCCAAGCCACACAATATGAAGGAGAATCTGGTGTGTGTCCTTCCAGTAGCCTGGGAGGACACTAGAATTAACTCACAAACTAGGTGTTTTGCGAGAAAATTGTAGGACCTGGGATATTTAGCCTAGTGAACAATACTCTCCCATGGTGTCCACTTTCCAAATATTAGGAAGGCATCATGTGGAAGAACTGAAATTCCTCTGAACTGATCCCCAGGTGGAAAGGCCACAAGGTAGAAGCCACATGAGCGAAAGAGAGATGTCAGCTCTACAGGAGAAAGGGTACCAACAGGCAAGGCTCACAAGGCCCTTCAGAAGGGCCTGATGTTCATCAGCAGAGCTGTGTACCAGAGACTGGCCAACTCAGCCCAACAGAGACAAAAGGCTCAAGCTTTGTACAGGAGAAAAGACCAAAACACCGCCCTGTGGATGTCACCTATTGCATGCCAGTAGCATTACTGGAGGTCTAACAAAAATAACAGCTTATTTCACCCTTATGACAACCCGTGGAGGCAGGTACTATCATCATTTTACAGTAGAAAAAACTGAGATGCAGAAGGCCAATAACATGACCAAGATCATCCTGCTGGAAGTGGCAGTGGTGCTTTTTTTTTTTTTTTTTTTAATGACCTTTAATGTCTCCTCTAGGTTTCACAGTAATTTTTTTTATGCCATCAACTAGAAGTGAGCTGATATCCTATTTTTGTCATCCCTAGGGAAAAACGTGACAGAACAACTAAACATGACTGCCGGCCACCACGCAGTGAAAGCTGTAGGTGGTACGTGACACAGCACTCATCCAGAAAACAGACCCAGCACACCTGGGCTGAATGAGGGACTCGCCCCACGTCACAGCCCACGGGTCTTTATTTTTATTGTCTGTCTCCTTCTATATTGCAGACCCACAAGGGAAGATATCTGTTTTGTTGACTGCTGGAGACTCAGGTGTTAAATAAATATTTGTGGAAAACAGAAAAGAATGGGAAGAAGGGAAGTGGGGAGAAGTATCTTCAGGGGTCCTCTCCCCAGAGCTCTGCACCATGCTCTCTGTGACCCTGTTCACGTGAACCTACCAAGAGAAAAAAGCCATAGGGACCCAGATCCCAGACAAACTCAACATGCAGCCCTTGTGGTTTTGAAAAGAATCTGTCACCAATAGTCTGGTTTCTACGTTAAAGGAGAAAACAAGCATCTTTCAAGTAAGGTAGCTGAAGCACAGATGAAAGTTTAGAATACATCTCCTGGTAGCTGTCAAAATCCCACTCTGGTTAAACGTAATAAAATAGAGTCAATACTAAAATGTTAATAAAATGCTGTTTTTCCCTTGTCACTACCATCTAATAAAGGTGTTTTGATCCTATTTATGAAATAAATTATATTACTTAGTACCAAAGGGAGCTATTTTGGCTGTGGGAGGTAATCATATTCTAATTTAATGACAGAGGGGGTTGAAAAATCATGCATGACTAAAATAAGTATAGCACAGGCTATCCAGAAGACTACATCTTGTAAGGGGCTACAGACATGCCAGTGCTTGTTCAAGTATTAAAATTAACATGTTTAAATTTTTTCATTTACTATATATTCGGTTTGCCTTCTTCCAGATCCCATAAGCCTGCACTATTTTCTCATGAATATTTAATTTTTTTTTCCCTGGGAAGTTAACTCCGCAAGTACCCCTCCAGAAAAAGCGATGTAAACAAGGCTGAAGGGAAAAGTGAGACAGGGAGACGAGGCAAGAGTAAATGCAAAAGGACAGATGGCTGAGAAAAGCAGAGTGCACCAGAGTCACCCTCCAAGGAGGGGAGAGAACAATTCGAACCCAGAAAGGAGCAGATTCATGGTGGAGGCATTTAAAGCTCTCATACCTTATCCAAATGGAGAAATGGGTTCTATTTTGAGGCAAAGGGGAAGCTCATGAATACTTTATAATGTTTGCATTAGAGCCTAGTCAGCATGAATAGATTGTATCCTTTGCGTGAGTAAGCCACTCCCTGGTCAGCGGTTAGAAATTTTAAATATCTTCCCCGAAGCAAATTTCCTGGGGGGTGGTTGAATCACCAATAAGGTGATTTAGAGGCAGACAGAAAACCTTAAGCAAGGAATAATGAACTACTTCATAAGCATCCACTAGGCTCAGGAGTATACTTGGCCTCTGAATAGAGTTGAGCAGAAAACCATTAGTGCAGCCCCATCCCTTAAGCTGCGAGAAGACGGCTGTGAAAGAGTTTAAAGAGGAAACCCTCCCCTTGCCCAGAACATCATTATATTCTACCTTAAGCTGGGGTGGGATTCCTGGGAATTGATTTTGTCAGAAAAACAGGGGTTAGCACCATTTATTAAAATTCGAATTGCTGAATCAAAACTTCCAGAGAGAAAAACATCCTTTCCTAACATTTAGGCCCGTGATCAAGGGCAGGCTATTATCAGAGTACGTTTTTCTTTCCAGTGAGTCAGAGAAGACCTGGGTCTAAGTACCAAACACAGCAGCATCCTGCTGGCAATGCATATGTCTTCTCTGGAGACTGCTAAGGACTAAATTCCAAGCCTAATTTATCTCATTAAAGTGGCATTTGGTTTGAGGTTATTTTACAGCATGAAAGTCACTCAATCATGTCCAACTCTTTACGACGCATGGATATACAGTCCATGGAATTCTCCTAGAATACTAGAGTGGGTAGCCATTCCCTTCTCCAGCAGCTCTTCCTGACCCAGGAACTGAACCAGGGTCTCCTGCATTGCAGTTGAGGTTCCACCAGAAGTAGGTCTAGAGGCGGATCATGAGTGTGTGCTCAGTCATGTCTGACCATGGACTGTAGCTCACCAGGCTCTTCTGTCCACGGAATTCTCCAGGTAAGAATACTGGAGTGGGCTGTCATGCCCTCTTCCAGGGGATCATCCTGACCCAGGAATTGAACCTGCATTTCCTTAGGCTCCTGTTTTGGCAGGTGAATTCTTTACCACTTGAACCACCTGGGAACCTCCCTAGAGGTGGATATCAGAACATAACAAGAAGTGATTCAGGGAAACATCAATAAAAACATGAGACAAGGAAAAGGAAGAGAGATATTCAAGGTGTCATCATTAACTGGTTACCAGGATAGGCAAGTGGAATTCAACCCCACTGAGGAATTTTGAGAACAGCTTCATACTTCTTCCACCTGAGTAAGGATGGGCTGCTGTTTCCAAATACGAGCTCTCATCATGTGCCCTGCCTGGGGCGGAGGGAAGGGTCTTACTCGCCAGGCACCCCCAGCCTGCTCATCTGCAGCAGGGGAGACAGCGGTGAGAAGAGAAGCTGGTGCTGCCATGGGAAGTCAAGCTCAGTGTGCACCGACACGGCACAGGCCAGGGGATGTAGGAAGAGCAGCAATTACAGCTGCGGCTACAAGAACAAAAGCCAGAAAGGAGGCGATGACAGCACCATGAGGTGGACTGGACTACAAGAAACCGGAAAGCACGGGCTCTGAGCACTCAATATCCAGATAACGGTATTTGTTGGACTTCTGTCCGTCTCAGCAGCACCACCACTACCACTGCCGAGTGCCCCAGACACCTATGTATGGGGTGAAACTGTACTGCTCTGCTTAATAAAGGGGAGTGGAATTTGAAGAACTCTTAAGTGAAGAAACGTTATGACCAACCTAGATGCACACTGAAAAGCAGAGACATTACTTTGCCAACAAAGGTCCGTCTAGTCAAGGCTATGGCTTTTCCAGTGGTCATGTATGGATGTGAGAGTTGGACTGTGAAGAAGGCTGAGCACCGAAGAATTGATGCTTTTGAACTGTGGTGTTGGAGAAGACTCTTGAGGGTCCCGTGAACTCCAAGGAGATNTTTTTTTTTTTTTAAGAAATACTTAAAAGCATTTTGTTAACCTGGAGTAAGGGCCATATTTGGATTTTTCTATTAACTAATATGATTATTTCAGTTAAACTGAAGTCTTATAACGCACAGGCCTTCTTTAGATCCAAGGTCCCTTGACCCTTGGACATCTATGATATCTAAAGCAGAGATAACCGATTACAAAATCTTTTGTGGAAGTAAAGTTCTTTCAGTTTGTTGCTTAAGAAACAAGAGACTAAAGAAAAAGTGTTTTATTCTCCAATTTTGCAGATTCAGATGATTATTCATATAGGCTATTTGTATAAAGAGTAAATTTTATTAGCACCCCAAGTTTATAAAACTGACCACCTATGTATTTTTGCCTGTGTATTTTTCTATATCTGGTTTCTTACAAATTTCACAACCTGACTCGGGATAATTAACTAAGGATTAGTGTATTACTAGACATGAAAGTAGTCCCATACTTAAAAACCATAGTTGAATATATGAAGAAGTCTGTGGCTCAAACAGTAACACCACATTATTCAGGACCATCATAAAGTGTGTACCTTTCCCCATATAACAGATGCGCTTCCTTATGCAAGGGTTTTCACATGTTTTGGCACATATTCCACTGCATTTCAATAAAAACGTTAATACAGTAACATTAAATAAAGGAATTCTATATAAAACTATTCTCAATTCCATAATTACTTCCTATATATTTCCTTGGAAAATAGAGACATTACATAAGATGAGGCAACAGGCCAAATTTAAAGAGATTATGTATATAAAACTCATTTAAGGCTGTAAGTTTTGGCTGGGGACCCAAAAACATCCAGGTCTCATTTGTGGTTTTTAAAATGCACTCTCAATTCATTTTGAGTTAATTAAAAATTAACTTCCATAAGTCATAACTGACCTAGATGTGACAAATTTATAAGAAATCTACAAATGCCTTAGAGATGTCAGGGAACTGGATTTCACAGCACAGCAAAATAATTTCTGTAGCTGGAGAGTAAATTCAGTTTTTGGTTTAGTGTGATGGTCTGTTCCAACCATTTTTTAAGAGTTAACAAAAATCTGCCTTTTAAATTCTGTTTGTGAGCCCTTCCAAGCACAAACACAATTTAACAAAATGAAATTTTAAAAAATATTGCCATGACCTTTTCCACCAAAGTCAGGCCAAAAACAACAGAAAATTTTAGACTTTTTGACTTGAAACAAAGATATACAGAAAAGATAATTACGACGTGTCAGCCTTTTATATTGTGAAATGCATGAAGATTTAGCTGTATTTTTGTGTTTCTTAGAGACATACACTTTTATTTCTAAGAAGCATTTTGAGATTTAGAAGGCATTAGCTTATGATACATTTTACTGGAAAATACAGTATAAAAGCTATGTGTGTAACACACAGATTGTGCTCATGTCAGATTTCTAAAACAAGTATTTTTCCTAACTTTTAAGATTATTTCCTAAGTTTCAGAGGTTAACTTTGTTTCAAAGCAATTAGTCAAATTTAATTTCCAAAGTTTATGAGAAACAGTGTAGATTTTAAGAGGTTTAAAATGAAGTTCTTCATATAATTTAAGGTAACAAGACTTTTGTTGACTTGCAGACTCATCTCAAAAGGAATGGAAGACTTAACAAAACTGCACAACCAAGGACATTATATAGCTCTGACCTTAAAGAACTTATTTATAAAACAATAATCCCAGTTCCCCCTAATTACTACAGGATCTAAAGTGAAATATTGTCAAACCATTAATTCTGGTTAGCATATTTATCTATGACACAGTATTTGTTCGAGTTTATGCATATGGTTATGGTTTGGAAATGTGACAGATTATTAACAGTTTTAATCTACAATTGCTTTGAGATTTTTGAAATCCATAAAATAGCTAACGTTATCTGCTCTAAAAACCCTAGTATTTAAAATCATCATAACTTTCTGCATGCCACAAAGACACACACCTAAGACCAACTGAAAAAGGGAAACGATGTACGTGTTAGATTAAGAACCACAATATCATGATGCACGCAGTAACGTGGGCTACACAGCGGCAATGACGTCTCGTGAAGCAGCACCCGCTCATCATAAGGCATTATGAAAGAGTAACCTCACTGAAACATGGGTTTTGCTAGAAGTGAATGTGATCAGCTGCCAACATTTCAAATGGTTATGAATCTCACTTCACTCTCCAAGGAGTCACGTACATTTTCTGGAAGGAGAACAGGCCCTCCTTGTGCGACTGGTAGACTACACAGACAGATGACCCCAAACGCCTACAGTTATAATGTGCTCTAACGTACAGAATAACTGGAATTCTTCCCAAAAGGACTTGCACACTCGAGAGTGAACTATTTTGCACACAAAAAGCTTACTGCAAACAGGACAGGGGCTCAAAGGCCATTTCTCTAAATATATTTCCCCATACAAAATAATTTCAAGATATAATAATTATTAGTTCCTTGTACAGTACTCTAAACAAGAATTAATCAAATAGTAAGTATGTGAAAACTGCAACACCACAAAGATTGAGCCATATTACTAGTGTAATCAAACATTAGAACAATCTTGGAACAGGCAAGCAAAATATTCCGAAGGCTAGGTCATGGCCGCACACCTACTGACTTCAACCATGACTTGTATTGTACACTGGGAGACGGCACAGATATCTTATGCAGATGGTTCAGTAGCAGAATGGCACTTGGTTTGCTCTTAACAGAAACAACATAAATGCAACTGACAATGTAGAGACAGACAGTGGCCTTATTCGCATGCTGACAATCTGGCTGTGTCCCTCTAGTGCACACACCTTTCACTGTGCAGTCTGTCGATGAGTAACACATAGTGCGGGGTTCATCAGTGGGGTCTGGGCCCCTTGGTCTAACCGAAATCAATTCTTGGTCGATACTGCAACACCATGGGGTATGACTATAAAATAAAAACAGATGATGAGTAAGACTGTGTTGATACAAAAACAATACAGATTATACATAAAAGACTTGAAAAATGTACAGTTATGGTTTACAATAGTTCTTGGGAATAGTGATTATGACAATTAAGTCTACTTATCATATTTTTAAACTATTATGTTCTACAGTCAACTTTTCCATAATTTGCAACAAAGGTCAAGTTGGAGAGACTGGATGTCATAGTGGTTGTATATGTGAATAGTACTACTGTTAGTATTTGGGGCAAGCCAGGGTTTGTGAGGACAGAATGCTCTCGCTGCTGGGGGGCATTCACTCATTTACCTGTGGCGCTGTACAAGACCAGCCTGCAGGCTGGACTCCATTAGAGCTGTTCTCTGTGTAAATCCAGTGAATCACAAATTAACAGAACTTCTGCTGTGACAGTAAAGAATATGCCAGCAATGCGTGAGATCTGGGTTTGAATCCTGAGTCGGGAAGATCCCCTTGAGAANGGACTCCATTAGAGCTGTTCTCTGTGTAAATCCAGTGAATCACAAATTAACAGAACTTCTGCTGTGACAGTAAAGAATATGCCAGCAATGCGTGAGATCTGGGTTTGAATCCTGAGTCGGGAAAATCCCCTTGAGAAGGGAATGGCTACCCACTCCAGTATTCTTGCCTGGAGAATCCCATGGACAGAGGAGCCTGGTGGGCTACAGTCCACAGGATCGCGAAGAGTTGGACATGACTGAGCGACTGACATCACACACACCCTATCAATCTAGGAAGCTGGGTACTGCTTACAAATCACACATTTTAAGTAAGTTTGACACTTTTTTATTTTTAGCATTTAAAATTTAATGGTCCTTTAAAAAATGCTGAAAAACAAGTCACTAATTGTTAGAGGAAACATTTAGGTTATTGTCTCCTTTCAACAATCGATCCTACTAAATATTTGGACTTGACTATCATGAAATTGAGTGGCTCAGACTGTCCTTCAGCTTGGTCCACACAGGGAAGGTACCAACATGTAGCCCCGGAGAGGAGACAGCTTTCTGTGGGAAAAACCACAACACCACTTTTGTGTCTTTTTTGCCCTCTGTTTTGCAAAATGTAGAATCCAAACATCACAAAGTCAGAAAGGGTCTGAAGAACCGATGGTTTTTCCTTTTCTGAAAGCTGCAGACTCCCCTTTTTAAAATGAAATTTCCAGGAGCTACTTTTATGGAACCAAGAAAGGCTGAGATGGCCACTGGCTCTTCCCCCACTTGTCTCCTTGTAGGTGAATGCAAAAATCCTGTGAGAAAACGGTTCCCTTTCCTATAGATGAAAGGGGTGGACTGAGATTCTATGGTCTAAATCTATTTTGGTTAACTTCTGTTTACTTGTTTTTATTTTACACTTTATTCTGTTCCTTCTGAATCAGAATATCTGTGAGTGGACACTGAAATCTATTTTAGAAAGCTCCCTGGGTTTTCTGAAGATGTAGAGACTGTTACCTAGAATCTTACTACCCTAACCTGACTTCTTCCCATTCTACCTCACTCTTCCCACAGCTTGTCTCTCATTACAATAACCTTTCCAGCTTTGCTTTCCATTCCTGACTCTGTTAAATCTGTACACTTTCTGCAAATAACTCACTCATTCAAAAACCCATTATTATGTGTAAAACAATTCATTATCAATTCTACTAGGATGAAGGAAAAGAGAAGTAAAATGGCTTGGTCATCAGTGGTTGGAATTTTTTTGGTTTTTGTTTGTATATATGCAAACATTCCTTATTTATGGTATTTTTGCATGCACTTTTAAAAATGTGTGTGATATCTGCCATGTATTTTTCAGTATTAGTAGTCAACTTGATTTGTCTGGGTTTTTTTTTTTTTTCCTTTTACATGTAAACACATTGAGAAAGTTCATCTTTACTCTGAGATTGGTTATTTAGCTATGTTTTCTTCTTGATCTGTGATGGTCTCATTTTTAATGTGCACCATTTTAGCCATGAGAAACACATATAATGTGAGGTATGGGCTGAATTCCCCACCATCCCCCCATCACTAATTGTCTCAGAACAGTTAACTGAAGAAAAACCCTACAAGATCACATCCCACCCCAGCATCTGCGCTCCAGGCTTCCCAGCTCCCCGGCCCTCTGCTGTCTTGGCTCCAGGCCCCTGGCCACCTCGCAGCTCTTAGACCACCACACATGACCTTGCCTCTAGATCTCGGTCCATCCTCAGCCTGAAAAGCTCTACCCCAGGGAGACACACAGATATTACTCCCACTTCTTTTTGGTCAAAAATCACCACCTCAAAGTGGTCTTCTCTTAGCTATCTCATCTAAAATATTCTATTTATCTACTTCCATTTTTCTTCTAACATAATTTCACTCATTTGTTTTTCCATCTGTTACCATCATTAGAGTATAGGCTCCATGAAGGAAACAAATTTTTTTTCACTTTTACATCTGTGTTCCCAGGGCCTACGAGATTGCCCAGTGCATAATTAAGTGCTCAGTAAATATTTGTTAATGAAACTTGGTACCTGCCATTAATTTGAAATACTCTTTATAGATTCATACATACTAGAGTGAGTTCCTGAGCTCTGCTTTTTATCCATGTGTCTATGTTTAAGTTAGCACCCGATTTTAATTATTTCAGCTTTAAAACACATTTCAGTATGTGGCCATGCATATGAGCTGTGATTACTCACTTAAAAATGTGACTGACCAGAAGTGCCAAATTATATTTCCTGATGACCTAGAGAATGACTGAGTTTGTCAAGTTAAACAAGAATCTGGTAAAAAAAAAAAAAGTTTGAAATTATATTAAACTTCATAATTATAGGAAGAACTGACCGCTATATTTAAATTTGTTGTGTATGATGTACTGTGATTATATACGAGAATGTCTTTAATCTTAGGGAACATATATGCTGAAGTACTTTATGGTCAATTGTCATGATATGTGCAATTTAATTTCAAGTGGCTCCATAAAGAAATGAGATATAGTTATAAAAAGATTAATAAGGAGAGGAAAAGAGGAAGAAAGGGAAAGAAGGGGCAAAAAATGTAGCAGAATGTTAACTGATAAATCTAAAAGTTAAAGATATTTCTTTGTGTTATGTCAACTTCTTTGTCTTGAAAAATTCTCAAAATAAGCTTATAGGAAAAATGTGAATCTTACCAAATGCGCTTTTAGTATTTACTGACATTTACCTACTATATATAATTCCTCCCCCCAGCATTAAGCTATTCTTTGATTTCTGATAAAAATACTATGTAGTCTTGGTTTATTCTTCTTCTAGCATATGATTTTAGTACATTTAGTATATTGTCATCTTTGTTATGTTCAAAATGAGACTTGATACTTGTGTTCTATTGGAGGTTCTCTATCAGTTTTTGCCTTCATGATTATGTTACATCTATAAAATGAATTTGGTAAAATTCCATCTTTTTCAATTACTTAAAATTAACAACTTAGGATGGGAAGGATCTATTCCCTGAAAATTTGAGAGAATGCGACCATTCAGAGTAGTTTTATATTTAGGTATCCTTTGAAGAAGTAACTCTTTAATGCTGTTCTATGTCTTTCATTACTTAGTGATTTACATTTTCTTTCTTCTTGGGTGAATGTTGGTTCACTAGAATTTTCCTACAAAACGATTTCACCAAATTTTCACAAAATTAAAGATTTAATCATATAAAGGTACACATATAATATTTTCTTATAATTTTTTCCTTGAAAATTTCTAGTTGATTTTTGGCTAAAGATGCATCCTATTAATTACAAGTTCAACTTTCAGACCACACGATACTCCATAATGAAGTGCTGCAGAAAAAAAAGTAAATGTATGTGGATTTTTGAAAACTTGGCCTTACTTTAGTTTCCTAAAACATTAGATCAGAGTTTAAGAATACCTTTATTTCTCAGGAAACAAACAGACATCAGTGAAGAGAATAAAAGCAAAAAGCCATATATGTATGAGTTATAACTGAAGGCCAGGAACACCACAGTTCACCCCCAAATCAGCTGGGAAGTTAAAATCAGCTACAGCATCTACACACATTTCAACAGTTCAGTTAAATTATTCACTCACCCCCCACCCTCAATTTCATAAGGATAAGGATGATTGCTTTTTTTCTCTAAATGATTTTCTCTTGGCCTTTATAATTGCTAAATTTGCTTTCTCCATTACTAAACACCATACACCCAGGACTTAACCAGTGTGTATTAAGAAACACACATTTTAATGAGTGTGAGGATTTGCACTATCACAGAACTGACAATGAGACTGAGATAAATTCTAGATAAATTGCTAATTTAATACTTTTGATTTGAAATGGTTCTTTCAATACTTAACATAATATTTATTTTTCCTAACCCTAAAATAGCAACATCAGAGGTGAATTTGCTAGTTAAGGTTGTATATAATTATAATTCTCCCTTCTTGGCGCCAAAAAAAATAACAAGACTAATTTAAAATCCATATTTTTAATAAATACTATGACTAAAACATGGATTAAGGCTGATCCTAGATCATCTCTGTACTCAACAGTAATCCTTACTATATTATACACTTCATCTCTTCTGTTTTCCAAATATTTAAGATGCAGTTTTATTAGATAAACTTTCCTCAGAGGCATGCTCCCTTTCTCAGTGCATTACTAAATCCACTCACAATCATCCTGTGCTAAGAGGTAGCTCACTACCGTCCTTAGGGCAGGTTCAGTAGGCAAGCTCACATCTGCATTTAGCTATCGCTGTTATTTAGCCTTACCTAATCTGGCATTTTTTTCTTTCACTTGTTGGGGAATAAACAATAAAAAAAAAAAAAAAAAACCCACACACAAATAAGTGTTAAGTACAGAGCAGACATTCACTATGGAGCAGAGATTTCTTGCAGGCTGAAGCTGGTAGTTATTAAAACTGACGGATGCATAAATAATGGCTTTAACATTTCTAACTTAATTTTTAGTTTGGTAAAATAGATAATTCAAGAGAACTAAAATAAGTGGAAACTTTGGGGACCTAAGTTGAAAAGATGTAGTTTTGTAGCTCAAATAGGTCTAAGCTTCGCCAAGTGACGTGTCTGGGACCTTGCGTCTGGGGTGAAAGCAGTCACCTCTGTGGCGGGCGGGCATTAGGGTCATATGTACAGTCGTGAGTGCCTCTTACCTGATACAAAGGGCCATCCTGAGAGCAGACTTGCGAAGCTGAGCAGTTCAGACACCGAAACTGCGGAGGAGATGAACTCATCAGATAAGAGGCATCCACAACTGGATACATATTTAAAATATTTTAATGTCAAACATGAGGCAACATGATTAATTTTAAGTAAACACTTTCCAAAAGATGGCAGTTGTTTTTGGAAAAAGACTCTAATAACTTAAGTGACTGGTAAATTTTAACGTGAAATAATTTTAGTCTCTAAATATGTTAACATTCTGTAAATATTTACCAAAATGGTGACCTATCTTATCCATCTCTTCTTCAACTACTAAATTCATGAGAAAACCCTTGCCTTCTCAATCCAGGAGAGGCGCCTTCTTTCTTCCATCTTTGCCTGTGATTTATCTCTCCTAGATCTCTTCTTCAACCATTGTTTAGGAGTCTCAGAGCTCTGCAAGGGGGCAGGGAACTTGTCTCAGCCTGTAGGGGATCCATTTTCCGCTTAAGATTAGGTCATTTATGTTCCTCACATTAGACTCTTGGTCTCCGTAACTATTTTAATAGCATTTGACTGTGAGCTACCTGAGTCTGATCTTATTTATAGCTGCGATCTTAATAGCGAAGGGGCAGAACTGGCACAGAGCAGCCACTCAAAAAAAGGTTTATGAGTACATCAATGAATGAATGCTTTTAAACTAGTGGATAGATTCAATTCTAAATCCACTGTCTCTTACAGTTTGTGTGTGTGTTAGTCGCTCAGTTGTGTCTGACTCTTTGCGACCCCATGGGCTGTAGCCCATCAATCAGGCTTCTCTGTCCATGGGATTTTCCAGGCAAGGATACTGGAGTGTGGGTTGCCCTTTCCTCCTCCAGGGCATCTTCCCCACCTAGGGATTGAACCTGGGTCTCCTGCAATGCAGGCAGATGCTTTAACCATCTGAGCAACTAGCCATTCATATTTTAAAAGTCATTGCCAAATCTTGATTTTTCAATATTATGTTGAACACGTATTAAGCATAAATATTTGAACTATAATGGAATTATGAAACATAAAAACATACACCTTAAAATTTTACATATATGAATTCAACATTGCATGACTCTTCACAATGAAAATATAGATAACAGTATTTCCTCTAGAAGTTAGTCTCTGAATTTCTGGACAGGGCTCATCAACACTGTTAAGACACGCCCTGCACTGCTCTCCTTGACAACCTTCCTCCCCTCCACTGGCCCATCAGGCTTTGCCTAACCATGCAAACAAGTCCCAGACAGCATTTAACAAGGAAGGAGTTGGGTAGAAAGAGGTAAGATTCACTAAGTGGTATTTTTTTCTTATTATTAATCTATTATAATCTTATTATTAATCTATTTGGTATCAGTTGTGGTGTTGGAGAAGACTCTTGAGAGTCCCTTGGACTGCAGAGAGATCCAACTAGTCCATTCTGAAGATCAGCCCTGGGATTTCGTTGGAAGGAATGATGCTGAAGCTGAAGCTCCAGTACTTCGGCCACCTCATGTGAAGAGTTGACTCACTGGAAAAGACTCTGATGCTGGGAGGGATTGGGGGCAGGAGGAGAAGGGGACGACCGAGGATGAGATGGCTGGATGGCATCACTGATTCGATGGCCCTGAGCTTGGGTGAACTCCGGGAGTTTGTGATGGACAGGGAGGCCTGGCGTGCTGCGATTCATGGGGTCGCAAAGAGTCGGACACGACTGAGCGACTGAACTGAACTGAATGCAAAGAAAGCACAGCAGGACAAACGTGGTGGAATAACTTTAGGCAGGGACTGGCAGGGGTTGCTGGAAGCCATAAACGCAACCAGGGTTATCTGAGAAAGGGAGAGTCCTGAGAGGAGGTGCTCAACCTACCCAAGGAAAGGGAAGCAGGAAGAACATGAGCTCACGGGGAGAGCTGAGGTTGAAGAGACAGATATGAAGAGTAAGCTTGCAGGCATGAGACCAAGGTAGGAGTACAGCATTATAATAATAATGAAAGCAAACATATGTGAGTTATTAATACAGCATTTATTATGTCAGGCACCCCCCCCTAAGTACCTATTATTAAATAATATTTCATCAGTTCTTACTAAACTTTTGTTAAGATCGGTATTATTACTCCAAGTTTAAGGATCAAAAGACCGAGGCAAACTATGCAGCACAATGCAACTGGGAGGAAAGAGGAGTATCCAGACACAGAGGAGCTCCCAGAAGTCAGCAAGAGACACACAAACTGCATGACGGAAAATAAGGGGCAATGGATTTGGAAAGAAACTTCACCCCAGAAACACGAAAGTGAGAATATGCAGTGCTCGTGAGAGTGTCAGAGAACGGGCACTCACACATTATTGGGATTATCATAAACTGTGAACACCTTTTTAGGGAACAATTTATCAGTATCTATCAAAATTTAAAACATGCACATTCTGCTGTAAATCCACACCTGGAATTTAGCCAACGAATATGCTTCCACATGTGCAAAAAGATGTATGTACTGGAATACAGCATGTCTGTAATGTCAACTTGAAAAATGTCCACCAAATGAGGACTAATCAAATTATGCTATAGCTGCACAAATGAAATACTAACTAATGTACCAACTAATGTAACTAATTTGTTACAAAGAATTACTTTAAAATGTACTGATTCTCCACAAGGCATATCAGCACATGAGAAAAAGAAGCTGCAAAACACTACACATGATCCCATTTGTTTTAAAAACTGTGATGAAAACCCTGCATGGACATGTTAAGCAGAATACATGTATTAGTACAGATGTGGAAACCACAGAGGAAACCAACGGTCATCCATCACGTCTCCTAAAACCTTATTACTCAAGTGTTAGTCGCTCTCAGTTGTGTCTGACTGTGTGACCCCATGGACTGTAGCCCACCAGGCTCCTCTGCCCATGGAATTTTCCAGGCAAGAATACTGGAGTGGGTAGCCAGTCCTTTCTCCAGGGGATCTTCCCAACCTAGGGATCGAACCCGGATCTCCCACATCGCAGGTATTGTTTACTGTTTGAGCCACGCAGAAAGCCCAAAAGATGTGTCAAAAGTGAGACACACTTCTGAAAGGATGGTCCAGAGATGAGATGCACAGGCATCCCCTGGGAGCTTTTAGAAATGCAGAATTTTTGTCTTCACTCTAGAACTACTGAATCAGAATCTATATTTTATCAAGATCCCCAGGTGTTTTGTGATTTGCATCCAAGTTTGAGAAGCAACAGTTAAAAAAAAAAAAAAAAGGTCCATTTTCTCCCACTAATAAGCAAAAGAGGAACACTGATCTTGAGGCACAAATATTGTTATGAACTGAAAAATTTCTAGGACTTAGCTAAGTCTGACCAGATATGCAATTCCTAAAGATAAAAGTCTTTCAAAAACACAACATGATGAAGACAAGGATCTAGAAAGAGCAGAGAAGATAGCAAACAGCTGAGCCTGAAGTGGACCAGCCCCAGGACAAAGGTGGGGAGTGGCCCAGATGCCGTGTGGTATAGGCAGAGATGTCCTGCTCTTGAGGAGTGGAGGCAAATCGACTGCCAGAGATTCTCCTAGGAGTCTAGCAAGAGGACATGGGGAAGAGGTGATGTGAATATGGGGTCTCCTTGCCAAAGGCCCAGAAGGTCAGAGGTGGTGTCCAATATGAAAAGGGAAGAAAACACAGACTTTACTCAGACAGAAGAGGACTGTAGAACTTTAGAGAGCACCTCACAGCACCAAACTGAATAAAAGACTCCAAGTGCCAGCCCGGTCAACCTAGTTTAATCCACTGCCAGTCACAATCCCATTCGCAAGCTCACCCAAATAAATGGGGAAAACTAGCCAATACAATTAAGAAAATAAGAACAAAGAGCTTTGGCCTAACAAATACTGATAGACATCATAAAATAACACAGAAGGCCCAACTAGTTTCCTTAATTAGAACTTTATTTAAATATATCCCAAAGAAAATGGACAACTGGAGAGTTTTAGGTAGAGATGTCACGTGATCAGATTTTTACTAAAAGCTATAATGTGAAATGCTGGTGTAGGATAAGTCCTGCTCAGAAGGATGAAACAAAGTCCAGAAACATAAATGGATATCACATCTGCATGTGTACCCGTATGTCTAGATACATACGCAGAGACAAANCTTAACCTATTGTCTTCTCAAGCCGTTGCTGCTGCTGCTGCTGTTGCTGCTAAGTCGCTTCAGTCGTGTCCGACTCTGTGCAACCCCATAGACGGCAGCCCACCAGGCTCCCCCGTCCCTGGGATTCTCCAGGCAATAACACTGGAGTGGGTTGCCATTTCCTTCTCCAATGCATGAAAGTGAAAGGAAAAGTGAAGCCACTCAGCTGTGTCCAACTCTTAGCGACCCTAGAAACTACAGCCCACCAGGCTCCTCCATCCATGGGATTTTCCAGGCAAGAGTACTGGAGTGGGTGCCATTGCCTTCTCAAGCCGTTAGCAGATTCTCAACCTCTTCTTCCAACTGGAAAACTTTGAAAGCATAACCAACATTATTTCTGTCGTATATTTTTTGCTTCTCTTACTTGACAGACCTTCCCAAATCATCAATAACTTCCATTATTGAATAGATTTTAAAAGAAATTTTAGAGTTAAAATTTTAAAATTTTTAATTACTTTTAAAGCGTTTTTCAATGCTGCCTGGTGATGCCTCTTTGGAAACTGCCGTTCTTGATTTTTCTTTTTTCCTCTCGACTTTCTTTGTTCCCTAGATATTTTTCTTTTTCCAACTACTTCTACCTCTGAGGATTCTCCTTTGCTCTGCTCTCTGTACTCTCTGACCTCTTCTACACAGTTCCTTTCCTGAGGATCTCATCCACTTTTGTGACTTCAAAACTAACATACAGGCAGATCACACACGCACACGCACACACACCCCATCTCTCTGTGAAGCTCAAGTTTCATTATTTCCAACAGATGCTGACTACCTCAAGCCGCTCCTTTCTGTTCATCTATGTCAAGATTATGTCTTCTTCTTCAACAGAATATCTCTGAAAACCTGTCTTACTTTCTTAAAGTTAAATGCAGAAATGATACCATATCACTCCCAAATAGGCTCAAAATGCAAGCATTATCTTCAGCTACCTGTCTCTCTTGCTTCACATGTTTACTCATCCAGCCCCCTTCTTGGTATTTCTCCCACCCAGTCTTTTCATACTTCCCATCCTTCTGTTCCCTCACTTAGCACCCTACTTAGAGGACAGCCCAGAGACATTCTCTTTATCCTTGACATGTTCATAACAAATTTTCCTTAGGCACTGATCTGATCATTACTTGCCTGCTCAAGAACTAATTTCTTCCCAACACCTGGCTTAAGGTGTTCTTACAACTTGAGTCCAACCTACAAATTGCAAGTGGTGCTGCTGTCTTGTCGCTCTTCTCTAGCCAGCTGGCTTGGTCAGTCATCCCTAGGGATGCCCTGCCTTTTCCAACCTGTTTTTCTGCCTCACGCTCTTCATCCTGGCTCAAATACTCTTTTCCCAGTCCTACTCTCCAGCCGAACCGATGTCACCTTATTCTTCAGGACACACATACTAACTCATTCACAGTTTCCCAGTCTATTTAACAGCTGCAGTATTTAAAAGAAGTATTATTTCTCTTATTTGTTTTTATCAACAATACATACATTAACACAAAATTTACAAATCAAACTTCCCCCAACCTTAAATGCTATATTAAAATATTGCATTCTCTTGCCCCACCGTTCCTATTCCTGATTCCTACAACCCCAGGTACAACCACTTTCAAATCCAAGCTGTTTCTATTAGTATTTACTTTCATATTTCTATATATATTATAGATAGATAGAGAAAAAACAAAGGCATTCCTTTTTTGCTGTCTAGATTTTTCTCACCTCCTTCTGTGGGAGATAAGGCTTTAGCTCTCTTGATATCATCCCACCATGCCTCTGTCCTCCTCACATACATTCTCCTAACTCTCCTCTTCCTGATAGTCTTACTGCCATTTTTGTGTTTAACAGTGAACATTTACATGACTATGATTATATAAATATTCACAGTGTACTGTGATTGAAGATATCCCCTCGTCCAACTTTTTTCTTTCCCTGAAGTGTAGTAACTATTTACTTTTCTTCAATTTCTACATAGCCATTCGCCAATTCTCTAACATAATTTCTTCTTACTATGTACAAACAGAGGCTTCCCTGATAGCTCAGTTGGTAAAGAATCTGCCTGCAATGCAGGAGCCCCTGGTTCGATTCCTGGGTCGGGAAGATCCTCTGGAGATGGGATAGGCTCAGTTCAGTTCAGTTCCATCACTCAATTGTGTCCGACTCTTTGCAACCCCACGGACTGCAGCATGCCAGGCCTCCCTGTCCTCCTCCATCACTGGAGTTTACGCAAACTCATGTCCATTGAGTCTGTGATGTCATCCAACTGTCTCATCCTCTGTCATCCCCTTCTCCTCCTGCCCTCAATCTTTCCCAGTATCAAGGTCTTTTCAAATGAGTCAGCTCTTCGCAGCAGGTGGCCAAAGTATTGGAGTTTCAACTTCAACATCAGTCCTTCCAATGAACATTCAGGACTGATTTCCTTTAGGATGGACTTGTTGGATCTTACCCACTTCAGTATTCCTGGACTTCCCTTGTGGCTCAGCTGGTAAAGAATCAGCCTGCAGTGCGGGAGACCTGGGTTCGATCCCTGGATTGGAAAGATTCTCTGGAGAAGGGAATGGCTACCCACTCCAGTATTCTGGCCTGGAGAGTTCCATGAGCTGTATAGTCCATGGGGTCGCAAAGAGCCAGACAGGACTGAGTGACTGTCACTCACTCCCTCACGTACAAACAGATCAGGGATCAACCAGCTTCATTTCTGTCCCTGTAATATGCATCGTCCCTCGCCAGTTTCATGTGCTCTCTGCCCTGCTCATCCAGTTTAGCATTTACTCCTCAGTCAGTCATCATTAAAGCCACACCTTGCATGCACCTTCGATTCCCTTGCCCCTACCTCACCTGCTCAAATTATTTGGTACAACCACAATACTAGTTAAACCCAACTTTGTTAACTTGTGCTGGTGGCCACTGGGCTGGAAAAAAACACCACACCCCTTCAAATTCATAACTATAACCCGGATGTGCCTTTAGGATTTCCAGGACTCATGCTACACTTCCCCAGTTCACATTTTCTCTTACTTTCCCGCACAACACATTTTTCCCTCTCCTCCAACTCCTACATCCCCCCTTTCCACCCTACTCCTGGCTAATAAAACATTTTCTGCTCAGTGAGGCACGAATGTCTACAGAACCTCAGCGCCCTATCGCCCTGTGGCATCTGGACACTGCGCTCCCAGCTGCTGCTGCAGAGGGGCTGCTGAGGCTTCCGCATGAAGCCAATCTCTTCAGCTGTTACACTCCACACCCTCTTCCCTCCCAAGAACACTGCTTCAGCAATGTCCCCTCTCCCCCACTCTATTATTATGTCTTTGCTCTTTCTTGGATTATTCCTTTCAAACATGTCAGTATTGCTCCCAATCACAACAAAATAAAAGCCTTCCTGACTGTACTTCTTTGAACAGTGACCACCCCGTATCTTTGCCCCCACTGGTGGCAAAACTTGAAAAACAGTTGTTGATACTCGCTGTTTCTAACTCTTGTGCCTCCCCTTTTCTCTTGAAACAATCCAGTTAGGTTTCGCCTCACGGTTCTGCTGAAAGTGCTTCTATCAAGGCTGCTGACCTCCAATTGTTAAATCCAACTGCCAACTCTGGGTCTTCACCTTACAACATCACAGTCCAGCATGCCCGCATCTTTGCTTGGCTTCTAGGCCACACACTCTGGAAGCTTCCCTCTCCTATACTGACTGCACCTTTTCAGTTTCCTTTGTTGGTTACTCCCCCTCTTCCTGATCTATCAACTTTAGAATGTTCCAGGGACCCATCCTTGGTCCTCCATACTTCTCTCTGCACTCATGCCCTTATGTACTCCTGTCTTGTCCCACGGTTTTAAATACTGTATGCACACTGAAGACCACCAGATTTTTAACCCCAGCGAGACCTCTCTCAAGTCAAGAATTGTATATTCACCAGCCAACTTCCCTCTTCTCTGAAATGATTCATAGACTCAACATGTCCAAATCCAAACTCCCCATCTGTGAAAGTGAAAGTTGCTCGGTCCTATACAGTCCATGGAATTCTCCAGGCCAGAATGCTGGAATGGATAGCCTTTCCCTTCTCCAGAGCATCTTCCCACCCCAGGGACTGAACCCAGGTCTCCCCCATTGCAAGGGGATTCTTTACCAGCTGAGCCACCAGGGAAGCCTAGATCCCAGATCTCCCAGCCCCACACCTGCTCTCCTTACTGAGCCTTCCTTCTCTCACCCTCTAGCTGCTCAGGGCAGAGACAGGCCCCATCTCCGAGCTCCTGACCCCTGCCCGTGCGGTTCCTCAGGCAGCTGCAGGCGCCCTCTCGGCCTGGAACAGGCCTGCTTCCCCCAGATCTGCTCGTGGCTGTTCCCTCGGAAACAGCGACCCTGGACTCCAATCCCACCTTCTCAGTGAGGCCGGTCCTCGTCACTGTGTTTAGAACTAGCATCTGTCCGCCCTTCACCGCCTCCCTTCCTCCCGCCAAGTCCCTCACCTGCAGCACTTCTCAGAGTTGCTGATTCAGAGGGTCTAAGGTGGGGCCCCAAAACTGTCATTTCTATTAAGATAGTAACGGTGTGGGGACCAAACTTTGAAAACCAATGGAGCAGACATTTACTTATAGACAAATTACTCCAACTATAGACACTAAAATAGAAAAAAACTCAGAGATGTAAGACCTGAAAACCCAGATTCACAGAATGATGGCAAACACTGCACAGAGATGAACGCTCAGGAGGGCTCTTTACTACGGTAGGAGCCGTGGGGAGAAACACGGGTTCAGGGGTTTGCGGCAGGAAGTGACATTTGAGTTTGCTGGTCCTCAGGCAATGCAGCGTCACTCCTATAAACTTCCATTTACGATCTTGAAAAAGGGCTTGGTTTGGATTAGGATCTTATAGAGCACTTCTAACTTTAAAAATATATGACTACACTTCTTTATATTATTACTATTTATTTGGTATAATGATTATACCATTAAGAAAAGGGTACTCATTTTAAAAATTCTTTTTGGTTTTACATAAATGTACACTTGTAGAATATGTGATAAATTTTTAAAAATTAAGAGTCCTAAGATTAGTATCCCTATTAGTTCTGCTCTTTCCACTACCATGTAGCTCAACAAATAGAGTACTGTGTAGAATAATAAAATACTAAAAATAACTGCAACTAAAGTAACCTGAGATCACGTTGTGATTTTTAATTTGGAAATATATTTCTTAAATATTTAATATGTACAGCCTTATTTTTCATTTCTTCTTAAATAAAATAAATTGAAATAAAATGCTTTAAAATGAAAATCAAAGCCTACATTAACTGAGTCAAGGCACCAACAAATATTTATGATGCATAATAAAAATTATTAAGAGCTTATATAATTATTTAAGTTAGAGGAACTAAAAATATATTGACATACCTCAACATTTCTAATGGGTTTGTCTCGTGAACCTGGTTGCCACACCTTGGACAATCATTGCTATCTTCAAAGTGCTGGACAATACAAGTCTTGCAGACTGAGAAGAAACAAGATGTTAGATTAAAATACATCACTTGAACTTAATATAACTAGACATAGTCCCTATAAGTCATCTGCCACACATAAAATACTATTAATCAAACTTTATAAAACCTTAAAATGATAACACTATTTGAAAAAAAGCCTACTGCCACAATATAAAAATTAACTATTTTGATTATTGTTATTCTTAAATATATTCACAAACCAAACAATTTATTCATAGTATGTAAAAAAGTTGATGCATTTACACACAACAATAGATTTTCTCATTTAAAGGAGTAGAACAAGGAACAGTAAAGTCTGGTAAATCTGAATTTATTTCTTTTGCTAAAAATTTAATGCAATATAAATAGTACTTAATAATATTTGGGAGTTCTCAATATGCCTGGATTAGTTTTTATGCTCCTGGGACAAACCAGGAGTTTCAACAGAACTTCTGGCCCCTGCAGAGTATGATGCGTCCGTGCTCACAGGACCATAATTCCAAGGGCCATGAAATATAGCCAGTGACATCAAGCTGGTGCAAATGCACAAGAGGTAAACCAAAAGAACCACTGAGGATTAATTAAGATGTTAAATAAAGCTTATTATAAATAAAGACAATAGAAATATGATTTGTGGCTTTTGGGGCACAAATCTATATAGCCAACCTCTCCTCCAAATAATACTCATCTTTCTGGTTATGACTCTCTTCCACCTTTTCCCTAAGCTTCTTATTTACCAACTTTCTTGCCCCCAAACCTGACATAAACAGCAGCTGAACTGTAAAAAATTTTCAGCCCAATTCCCTATCCCAGTGCCCCCTCTTCCATTTTATTACCCTGTGTAATCTGAAATTTTCACCTGTACAGATCAGCTCCCCCTTTGACGACTTCATTACAAACTATTTTTCTCCCCTCTGCAAGCCCTGGACTATCTAAAAGCAGTGAAAATTTATCTATACGATTGACCTAGAATAAACACCAGGATTCCTACCACTGAGATTAGGTCTGAAAATTCAAACTTATTATACACACTGGTCAGAGAAACAATGGTCAGGGTAGACTTCTCCTAGGAAACTAATTTAAAATGATCAGTACATACAGTATTTCCTTTCACTTATTTATTCATTGATTTAATAGCCAGCTTCCCTGGTGGCTGAGAAGGTAGAGTCTGCCTGTAATGTAGGAGACCTGGGTTCGATCCCTGAGTCGGGAAGATCCCCTGGAGAAGGAAATGGCAACCCACTGCAGTATTCTTGCCAGAAAATGCCATGGATGGAGAAGCCTGGTGGGCTACAGTCCATGGGGTCGCAAAGAGTTGGACAGGACTGAGAGACTAACACTTTCACTTTTCACTTGCAACAGCCAAGCATTATACTAGGAGTTGGGGGATGCAGGGATAAACAAAACAAAGTTCATACTCTTATGGAGCTTATATTCTATTTGGGAAGTCAAAGAATTTTAGTTAGTAATAAGTGATATCTACAAAACAGACAAAAAATGGTAGCAAGAGAGAGTGCTGCAGGCTGGGGGGGTATTTTAGGTAAGAGTGATCAGGGTAGAACTTCTTCCTAAGAAGATGACATTTGAGCAGATTTTTTTTTTTGCTAGATGAATACACCTGGGTGCCCTATTCTCTACATCTTTTTACCATTACATACAGCTATTAGGGTAACACTCCTTTACTACATTTCTCCCCAAATTTGGATGAAAAACAGTAGTACAAAACCCTAAAAAAAAAAAAAAAAAAGCTTAGATGTGAGTATTTCTTTTCTCCAAATCTCCTGGCCTCCAAAACATTCTGAATGTCTTTTAAAAAAAGTTAATGTTTGGGAAGGATGGGCTACCTTGCTAATCAATACTGAGCAGAGGCGGGAAAAGCTGAATTCTTTAGCAGACTGCTGGTATTTGCTGTTTTCCCAGGGACACCAGATAAATCTCTAAAATGTGGGAAAGAAGGCAAATAGGACAGATAAGAGGCAAGAATGAAGGGTATTAGGAAGCCTGATCCTGTCCTGAACTTCAGCTCCTGCCCTGGAACTCTGATGGTTGTGGTTCAAAAGGTTTATCACTCTCAGGAATTCCTGGTTCTCTCTCGCCCTTGGCCAAGAGAGAGGCACGTGACATACCCAGAGCAAGTCCTAATATGGGTCAGCTAGAAGGCTAAGGGCAGGAGCCTGTCTTCCCAGGGACAAAGATACTAATCCAGGTTGATGCAGAAAGAAATGTCAGGCTCATTTGTCCAGAGGTGCACATAGGTTCAAGAATAAGGCTGCTTGAGGCCAAAGCAGCCTCAAGGTGCTCAGGGATGGGACCAGTAATCTGTATGCCAGATCTGGACTGAGAGCCACTAGCAGAATGTGGCTCCTGAGCACTTGAAATGTTGCTAGTTCAAGTTGAGATGTGCTGTAAGTATAAATTACACACCAGATCTCAAAGACTGAGAATGAAAAGAATAATCTTATTAATAATTTTCATTTAATTACATGTTGGAGTGATATTTTAGACATACTAAATAAAATATATTAAAACTAATTTCATTTCTTTATTTAATGTGGCTACTAGAAAACTTAAAATTACACAGGGGGGCTCACATTTTATTTCTACTGTGCGGAACAGAGGGAGTAGAAAGTCCCATTAGGAGGCAACTTTATTTCTCACACCAATGTGTGAGATACAGTATCTTATTCTACTTGTGCAGATAAAGGAGAAGAGGTTCTTACAAGCCAGGTAACCTGCCTTCCCTGATGAATGGCAGCACAGAGACTTGAATCCAGGTTTTCTGATAGGGGATCACAAACTTTGTCAGATTAAAAACATTTTTTTAACTTAACAAAGGAAAAGAATGTAATGTAGAAATACAACTCCCTGCCCCGAAAAAACACCTTCAGCTTCTCTGCTAAATGGGACTACCAAGTAAAGAGGACAGACACGCCATCCCATCAGTGCAACTCAGTCGCGTCCGACTCTCTGCGACCCCATGAATCGCAGCACGCCAGGCCTCCCTGTCCCTCACCAACTCCCGGAGTTCAC